>VDFB02252616.1:227835226-227899166 GCA_007258455.2 Sequoia sempervirens | reverse complement strand
TTAAATTTTTACCAAATAGATTTTGTTTTTTAAAAATAAACCTAGTAGTTTAGAAACTACATTCAATTTCCCATGAGAATCTATTCTTACATGTTTTTGAAATAATATAGATAACTTATTCAAATTTTTACATCAAGTTGCCTAACTCTAATTGTTCTGAATTTTCATTGCCACTTAAGGGCTTGTTTGGCATACCATGATCCTGCACATACCCTTGGACAACCTACGTTTATATCTAGAGAGGCACCTTTGACTCTAGAGGCAAAGTAGTAGGGTCACCAGCCTGAGTTTCATCCACATCATGGTATGTCGGTGGAAGACGTGACCAAATTCTTTGGAGAGTACTCAACATTGGCACCTGAGATCAGGCAGTCTTTTTCTTTTCATGATTTTATGGATGTGCATAAACCCAGAGGGGGAGGTAGGTTTGACCGGAGAGATCCTCAGCACTAGTAGCCACTGCCACAGGTGAATTGGGATCTTCAGCATGTATTCAACAAGATTATCTTGCCCTATTTTGATGGCTCGGATAAGAGTTCAACAAGGTCTTGGGTACATAAGTTAGACAATTACCTATCATTGAGACCTATGCAGGAGGATGAGGCCATTATGTTTGCTACATTGCATCTTGATGGGTTGGCGCATGACTGGTGGCATCACGACATGTACACACTTGGTCATCACACGGTTACCACCTATCAGGAGTTCATGAGTAGGCTCATAGAGCGTTTTGACAAAAAGGATCCAAAACTTTATTTCAGTGCGATAGCTCAGCTTAGGCAGACAAGTAGTTTGGATTCTTACATCAATGAATTCCAAAGGGTTGCAGTCATTGTGACATGTATTTAAGAGAGGAGACTTGTCATTCTCTTCATAGAGGGATTATATGAGCCGATGAGAGGTTGGGTCAATGCATTTGATCCTCCTACTCTCCAGGAGGCCATGAGGAAGGCACGCAGTATGGAACTTGCAGCACCTCACAACAAGTTTTCTTCAAGCTCATCATCCTATTCGAGGCCAAACAGATCATTTGATAGAAATAGAACATTTGATAAGAAGGATCCACTTGATCCTAAGAAAAGGAATGCACTACCTTTTGACAGGGAAACATTGAATGATCTACGCAAGAAAAAGTTGTTTTTTTGGTGTAAGGCACCTTATGATGAAAAACATGTGTGCCCTCTTTGTCCTAAAGTGAAAAATAATCAGATGGAGTGGTTTTATGAGGGTGAAGAGTAATTTGATTTGTTAGACCAACAAGCTGATTCAGAGCATTCAGATGATGAAAGGTCTGAAAATGACAGTGAAAACGGGGGAGGAAGGAAGATACAAGAGGCACATTTGACTAGTCTTCAGAGAGATGGATCTTTTAGGCTACGTGGGCTCTTAGCAGGTCAGAAAGTGATCACTCTACTTGACACTGGTGCTACTCACAACTTTATAGATGCATGGTTGGTAGAGAAGCAAGGCATATAGATAGAGAAGTTTGAGGGTATTCTATTCAAGGTGGCTGATGGGTACACCCTCAAATGTGATAGAAGAATAATAGATCTTCCGATGTGGCTTAACAACTATGAGTTCAAGGTTGAATTCTACGTTGTTAGTACGAGAGATGCTGATGTGGTACTTGGGATGGCGTGGCTTCACGATTTGGGTGAGTTCACACTTAATCTTTGTGACATGGAGATGAAGTTCAAGGTAAATGGGAAGCCACATGTTATTAAGGCCATCAAAGAAAGTAATTTGAGAATGGTATCTTTCAGACAGATGGAGAGGCTCATTGGTCATGATATGGTGGATTGGGCTGCAGAGTGTATGTTGTTACCAACACAACAGGAGCAGCAAAAGGTTGAGTACCATCTTGACATTCAAGAACTGAGGATTAAACACTCTAAAGTGTTTAGTGATATTCCACCTGGCAGACCTCCAGACAAGGGGCATTGAGCATATTATTGAGTTGGAGGAGGGCGTAAAGCCCATTATGATCACACCCTATAGACATCTGAAACGCCTCAAGGATGAGAAAGAGAAAACAATCAGTGAGTTGTTGGGTATGGGGCATATCAGACCTATCAAGTCACCTTTTGCTTCATTGGTGGTATTGGTGAAGAAAAGGGATGGATCACTTTGGATGTGTATAGATTACCGCCAACTCAATCAGAAAAAAATCAAGAATAGGTACCCTATACCCCGCATTGATGAGTTGATTGATGAGTTGCATGGTGTTTTCTTCTTCACGAAGATTGACTTGAGGTTTGGGTACCATCAGATTCATATGAGGGAGTAGGATATAGAGAAAACCGCTTTCAGATGCCATTGCGGTCACTTTGAGTTCTTGGTTATGCCTTTCGGTCTAACCAATGCCCCTGCTACCTTTCAGGCTACCATGAATAGAGTTTTCAGTTCTCAACTGCGAAGATTTGTGTTGGTCTTCTTTGATGACATTCTGGTGTATAGTAGGTCATGGGAGGAGCATTTAGCTCACTTGGATATAGTTTTGGGTATTTTGGCCGAGGAATCCTTGTATGCCAAGGAGTCCAAGTGTGATCTAGGTATGGCTGAGTTGTTGTATCTTGGGCACATTATCAATGCCAAGGGAATCGGTATGGACCTTGAGAAGGTCTAAGCTATAGTAGAGTGGCCAGTACTAGAGAACCTTACCCAGCTTAGAGGATTCATTGGGTTGTGTGCTTTTTACAGATGATTCATTAATGGGTTCTCACGACATGCTGCACCCATTACTAATTTGAAAAAGAAAGGGGCATTTTCTTGGTCACCAGAGGCTTAGGAGTGCTTTGACAAATTTAAGGTGATTATGACTTCATGTCCAGTGTTAGCATTACCAAACTTTACGAAGTCATTTGATTTGTATTGTGATGCCTCAGGAGAGGGCATTGGTTCCATCTTGATGTAGGAGAGACACCCTATTGCTTTTGAGAGTAGGAAGCTTAGGGGTCCTGAGAGATTTTATAACATCTATGACAAGGAGATGTTAGCCATTATGCACGCTTTGGTTAAGTTCAGGCAATATTTGGTGGGCAGTAAATTCAGTGTGCATACAAATCACAATATCCTAAAACATTTCCTTGGACAACGAGACCTAAATGAAAGACAACAAAAGTGGGTCAGCAAATTCCAATCGTATGATTTTGACATCACCTTTATTAAGGGGAAACAAAATGTTGTAGCTGAAGCCTTGTCTCGCAGACCTCAGTTAAATGCTATGGCACAAATCTCCAAGGATTGGAGGCACCAAATTATTACAGAGTATGCTAAGAACCCATGGGCTTCTAGCATTGTTGATGGGACAAAGCAGGATAGTAGGTACATTGTTGTGAATGACTTGATCATTTACAAAGGGCAGATTTTTTTGGTTCCTAATTCAGAGTTGAAGGATACAGTTCTAAGAGCCTTTCATGATCTTCCTATGGTGGGCCATCCCGATTATTTCAAAACATATAAGCTGGTATGGGAACGGTTTACTTGGAAAGGGCTAAAGACTGATGTTCTTCGGTATGTCTGAGAGTGTTCTATTTGCCAGCAAAACAAACAGGAACACACATATCCTACTGGATTGCTTCAGCCACTTCTGATACCTAATAGGAAGTGGGAATGTTTGTCAATGGATTTCATCATGAGCTTGTTGAAAGCCAAAGGGAAGGATTTCATTTACGTGGTTGTTGATCAACTGACAAAATATGCACATTTTTTTTTATCACCACTACATTCACAGCATCATAAACGGTAAAGCTTTTCTTCAGAGAGGTATTCAGGTTACATGGTTTGCCTCAGACTATAGTCATGATAGAGATAGTCGGTTCATGAGCAACTTTTGGTAGGAGTTGTTTAGACTTTGTGGAACCAAACTAACACCTAGTACCAGCTACCATCCATAGACAGATGGACAGACAGAGATTGTCAATAAGTGGGTGGAAGGATATATGTGTAACTATATAGTTGGACAACAAAGAGCTTGGGTGAGGTGGATATACCTCTATGAGTATTGTTATAACTCTACTCACCACATGACTATACAGATGACACCCTTTATGGCATTATATGGGTATGAGGCGCCCAACCTTCTGGATTTCGTGTTGAGTGATAGCAGAGTGTCTAGTGTAGGTGATATGATGTATGATCAACATGATATTTTGAGGTCTCTTAGAGACAATATTCAGCGGGCACAAAATCAGCAGAAGCAGTATGCTGATCAAAAAAGGGTTGAGCATTCCTTTGCAGTGGGTGACATGGTGTATCTCATGTTACAACCTTACTGCCAATCCACTCTGCTTAAGAGTGGTGTAAAGATGTTGAAACCTTGTTACTATGGTCCATTTCGAGTCATCAGATGAGTGGGCGAGGTTGCATATGAGTTAGATTTATCGGCGGATAACAGGATTCACAATGTGTTTCACGTTTCTCACCTGAAGAAGGCGTTGGGTCAGCATGTGATTCCTTCTCCAGTACTGCCACCCCTTGATGATGAGGGGAAGTTGATATTAGTGCCTGAGGCCATCCTCGATGTTAGAGAGAGACATCTTCAGAGGCGGGTCGTCAGAGAGTATTTGATTAAATGGAGAGACTTGCTGGTTGACGATGCTACATGGGAGTCAGAGGAGATTTTACAACATCCTGAGCTGAGATTGCTTGAGGACAAGCAATTTCAGGGATGGCAGACTGTAATGTACCCTTCCTAGATAGTGCAGTTGATTAAGGGGTTAGCCTATCATTCAGATCCTTATAGGTTGATAGATGTGTTTAGAGGGTTATCTTTGGCAGTTATCCAACACTTGGGAACATTACTCCATCAGTTGATTCAGGTTTGGGCCTTGGAAGACACAAAGTGTTTTTCATATACTTACTATTTATAGTAAGTCAAACAAACAGGGGTTTCTATTTCTAGCAAGGCACCTGGTTTAGTTGGTCAGCGCAGTTTCAACCTAGTTTGATGATTTGATGAACAAATAGTGATTATTGGAGCATTTGATATTTATTAAAAGTTTAGTAATGTTCCCAAGCATTGGATAACTACCAAAGATAACCCTCTAAACACATCTATCAACCTACGAGGGTCTGAATGATAGGCTAACCCCTAAATCAACTGCACTATCTAGGAAGGGGACATTACAACAAGTCACTAACAAAACATGCTTATCCCAAACCAATGGTCTTTCTCCAATATATATGACTTTTTCACTAGAGATTTAGAATTCAACAGAAAAAATCCTTGCACACTAGTAAAGATTTCTATTGTAGTAAAGATTCTATTAAGGGTTTTAAAAACTAAGATTGTTTATTTGTAATTCATTCATATGCAATAGCTAAGCTAGGCCAAAAAAATTTGAGCTTAAAGATTAACGCTAGTTTTTAATATTTTTGCTCCTCCTTGAAATATGACATTGTCTTTAACTTTCATTTCCATTATGGACCTTGTACAAGATGAGCTACCACCCTCAAACATACCAATATCTAGAATAGCTCAAGAAATCATTCTTACCCTTCTTACTAAGTATAATCAATAACATAAGGCACATACCTTTCATATCATCTTTGTCTACACCTAAAGAATCTAACACTTGCCTCCTACTAGAGGGTTGCAACCTTCTTGTACAATGAAATTTATTTTTCTTGTCACTTATGCTTGCACAAATCTCGCCACTCTATATTTTGTTGAGGGAGTAGGAATTGCTACTTTGAAAAATAAGTGAGTTCAATTAATGTGTGGTAACTAATTCTAATGCAATATTGATAACAATATTTATAGCTATAAGTTAGATTTCCTAAAGTCACTCCTTGTAATATTCAATCTTGCTAATTGATTTGTAGCATAGTAATATGAATTTATTTGGAGTAACAATGATATACATGTTTCATGAGGAATAAGATGAAAAGAGATATATGGCAAGAGTTAGCTAAAGAATTGGTGTTGATGAGTGTGGTTTTCATCAAATGTCTTTCTTCATTATAGACATTCAAACTCTTATAAGTTATTTTAGGAATTTTCATTCAAATGATCAATACATTATCAAAAGATAATATATATGCAACTTATTTGGCTTCTTCCTTTATAAAAGAAAAGACCTATAAGTTATTTTAGGAATTTTCATTCAAATGATCAATACATCCTCAAAAGATAATATATATGCAACTTATTTGACTTCTTCCTTCCTTTATAAAAGACCTATAAGTTATTTTAGGAATTTTCATTCAAATGATCAATACATTCTCAAAAGATAATATATATGCAACTTATTTGGCTTCTTTCTTTATAAAAGAAAAGACCTAAAGTTATTTTAGGAATTTTCATTCAAATGATTAATACATTCTCAAAAGATAATATATATGCTACTTATTTGGCTTCTTCCTTTATAAGAGAAAAGACCTACAACCCACATAAAATCTTAAATTCAAAATATTATTCTTTAAAGATGTTAGATTTCCACACTCAATGTAATTAATTTATATTGGTTATAGTAGAAAATTATGTGAGTGTTTCCATCAACATTTTGGATCACACTTTGTGGTTCATCATTAGGATGAGTGATCCATCACCACAATACTCATTTTAATGATGAATCATAGAGTGTGATCCAAAGTGTTAATGAAAACTCTCACAATTTTCTACCAACAATATCTAAATCGATATTATTCTTTTTTAATCTAAAATGAAGAAAAACTTAAAAAACTATATACAAACACATCTACTTATGTATACATAAATATACACATTCATCTTTATATAAAGTATATTACACTGAAGGCGTGTGTCCCTATTTGAACTTTTGAAGCTCACTTTCTCCTTCAATAGTCTAAATGGATAGAGATGGCATGGTTGACAGTTTGGCCATTGTAGACCGTTAGATCATTTAAAAATCCACCACACTCCTTGCATCACCCCTGCAAACAAATGCATTAAACTTGGCATTTAATTTTTTGACTCACATTTAATTACGCCAAAGGCGTGTCCTATTTGAGAATAACGGGCTAATTTTTTCCATCCACGGTGCACGTTGTTCAAGAGAGGATGCAATACGGTTCAACCATCCATAGCCGTCGATCAACATCCGTCGTTTTAACTGTTCCGTGGCTTTTATTGCCTTATTTTCACAGATGCAATGTTAAAGCTGATTCAACGTGATCCTATATGAACTTTACAAAGCTCGGAAGGTGTAAATAAGGCATGCAAGACATTAAAATAATCGTCACCGTCTGTTCACATTTTCCCCTCCGTTTTTCACATATGCTTTTATTCGCCGTTTTTCACGACTTCCTTTTTCTGTTAGGCTTCACATTGTTCTTATTTTTACCCCGGTTTTATTGTCATTTTCCACGCCGTTCTCCTTATTTTCACCCCCAGTTTTATTTGGGCTGCCCTTATTTTATTTTATTTGCATTTATTCCCATCGAATCCAAGCCACCTTTACTTATAAATACTTCCCATAGTAAATCAATTTTTTTAAAAGGTATATATTTTTAATTTGATTTTGTCATTTTTTTAATAATAATATCAAAGGACAGATACTATATTAAAAAATATTATATATTGATTATATATCTTGATAATATATATTATATAATATATAATATTAAATAAAAATATTATTTAAATTTTATATACAACTAAATAATAAATATGAAATCAATATTTAACATATTTAATATAAATACATACTTCTAATATATAATAACATTTTTAAAATATATTATATAATTTATATTACATACTATTCAAATTTAATATATAATAATAAATAAATATATTTCATTTAAATATAAAATTTATATTGTCAAATTATATACACATATAATATGATAATTTAAATTTTAGTTTTAGTTGATAACAATATAAAAAAAAAAAAGGTGTCTATAAATTAAGTTAATAGTAATTATTTTTAAGAATAAATCATAATAAGTTATGCAAATTACTTACCAATTGATTTTTTAACTTTAAAGTTTAAAAATAAAAGCTAAAATTTTAGCTTTAACAATTTTAATTTACTTTAAAAGGGTTTTAATTTTCAAAATTTAATTTATTTAAGAATTTAACTATATTTATGCTCAACTTTATAATTATTTATATTTATTATTTTTTAAAATCAAAATATCCTTAGAATGTTTTGGAAGTTATTATACAAGATTTTTGAAAATGAATTTTATAATTATTAATTTTTAAATTTTATCAATTAGTTGCATTTAAAAATATTCATTATTTTTAATAAGAATAATGTAAGTAAATTATATTTTATAGTAACTTTTAATTATATAAAGATTTTCTTTTTATCTATACATTAATGACATCTATATGCATATCCCTATGTACTTATTAACCATCTTAATATGGTTGTTTATGTACCTTGGATCACTTGTGGAATTACAAACTTGATCATCTTATATTCAAACTCAAGTTCAAACCCCCATGATAAAACAAGTTGGATATGGATAGTTTAGATAGTTGCTTAGTTCCCACCTATTCATTTTCTACCAAGGGGAAATTAAATGCAAATTTGTATGATTGTTATGTCCTAGTATTTAAAGGCATCAGGTGCATTCATTCATTTATAACGTTCATCATCTCAACATCACATCTTAGGAGTATTATTTGCATATCACTCACATTTAAAGAAATAAACATTTTAATTGATGTAATAAAATAAATTTATATATATGATAGCCTTAAGAGGATATGCATGACTATCTTCAATCATTTATACACATTTCTATGGGATATTTAGACTTAGATCTATATACTTCCTTTTCACAATGCAAATAAAATTTTGTAATTTTGAGGTGAATTACATATTCTCCTTATCCATTCTTGATCCCTAAGATATCATAGATTTAAAATCTTGACACATACTACTCATTCTTTAATCACATAACTAAGTATGATTAATTGTTACATTTACTTTTTCATATAGTAACATTTATTGTTTCAAAATAAAGGATAAGTGCACATAACTTAGGGAAACAAAAAAGTAGTCATTTAAGTCTAATTTTGAAGATAAAATTTGCATGCTTTGTTAAACATGAATGAACCATAATGACTTGACATTCACCAAGATATAATGCATGCTTGTTATAATAAAGTTTAAACTTTTCTAAAATATTTTAAATAATGTGTGGAAATTATTCACATTATAATTTAAATTTGCAAAAACCCTACCCATTAAGATTAGATTTCAAAACCCAACAGTCCCTTCTCCATTTTAACTTCCAAATTTATGTTTTCAACATAAAATAACATATTCAAATTTCATTTTTATCAACTTTATGTATGTTACAAAAACATATAATAATAATGTAACATTATCTAAATTGATATATTAATAATACAAAAATATAATATTAAATACATAAAAATAAAATATTAATATAATAATATTATTATATAATAAAAATTTAATACGGATAATCATAAAAATAATAATATTAATAATTATACTAATATTAATAATAATATATATAAAAGATTTTTACAAAGAAATCTACAAACAAGCAGTGTCGGCGGCTTGGGAAAATTTAAAACTGGAACTTCATCGCCCGAGGGTGAATTTACACCAAGTGAATGTCAGGGCGCCATGCCAGGTGAATATAAGGGTGCCAAGCCAATTTCCCCGTAAGAAGGGGTAAGCGTAGGAATAATCGGCGTCACTGATTGGGAAAATTTAAAACTGGAACTTCATCGCCCGAGGGTGAATTTACACCAAGTGAATGTCAGGGCGCCATGCCAAGTGAATATAAGGGTAAGCGTAGGAATAATCAGCGTGGAGGGGGTGCTTCTGGGAGCAGGGCTGGAAGCGTTGATGGTTTTTTGGGCCGGGTTTCAATTGCGTTACAATCTCACAGTTTTTTGAAGGGCGTTCGGGTGCTGGTGGATGCGAATGGAGGATGTCGAATTATGCACAGATAGCTTGCAGCGTGGGTGGTGCGTTTTGAAGTTTTTTGGGGCCGTGGTGTGGCGGCGTTTGTCGGTGGTTTGGTGGCGGCGGGTTGGTGGACTGTTTGTTTGAAGGGAGACGCTGTGGCGTAACGATCATCCTCGCTTGAGGTTTTTTTGGCTGGGTGTTTTTTAATTAATGTTTTCATTGCTGTATATGCTTAAGGGAGTTTTTTGTTATATTTGACTGGATGTAAAGCCCATGGGGCGTCGTTATTGTAATCTTGTAAATTCTGTTTATTTAATAAAATATAAACTTTTACCGATCAAAAAAAAATATATATATATAAACAAAAACATTTTCTAATTGACCTCATGCACTACACAAATGTATGAAAAGAAAAACAATTTATTTCTTAATTTACTTTCTACAATTCTTCGGCGTACCCATTGCACATCAAGGTGCGATTGCTAGTAAGTACCATATCTGAAATTATGAATGCTTCATTTACTGCGTGCATTTAATTTGCCATGCTCTCGCCGCCTTCAAATATCTGCAACCTTATATCCTCGTAATATCCTTCGGCATCACTGCAGAAATACACAATTAGTGCAGAATTTTGAGGCGAGTCATTTGCCATTATTTCAGCACAAAATTTTGGCAACAGAGCCAGCTCCTCCTTATCTAATTCTATAAGTATTTTTTTGTTATCTGCAGTCATTTGCTGTTGTTCCTGCAAACTTTTCACAATTTCCTTCAAGCATTATCTTCCAGGTACGTCAATTGCTCTGTCTGCGAATTGCATAATATTAAATCCTAAATATGAGGATCTTGGCTGTAATTTTTATTTTAATAAACATACTGTAAAACCCTCGCCGAAACCTTATTTTTAGGCTGCAGCTCGCCAAATTTGTTAATGTGCCTATACTGGGGCGCCTGCGATAGAAACCAATAGCGGCGGGCAAAGCAGTGAAAACGGCCATAGAAATTAACAAACCCCAAAATCAACAAATAGAAAAGATATAACATCATAGCGGCGAAATTGTAAGCTTCCCTTTCATAACCCTAACAGGCCCCACGGCCCGCCTCCATTGCTGTTGCTGCTGCTTGCTTCAGAAGCCAATATAACCCCCCTTGAATGCACACTTTTGCCAACAGAAGGTATCTTTCCAACACCCTTAATACTACCTTTCACTTACAGTTTTTGCTAAAGAACTCATATTCTACCCAGAAGACTAGTATACAAACATATACAAATTATAGAGTATGAATACGGCTGCCTCCATGTTGGGACTCGTCACTTCCTTGTGCAAGGGACTCCTTACTTCTTTCTGCAATGCCTTGTATAGTATGTTGGATCTTTACCTGCGATGTTCGAAAAAAATCTCTGCTCTCTCGCAGTAGGCCCTTCCAAACTGTCATTCATCATACTAATTATTAAAAGCATAGATCATAATGTATTGGAAACTGTCATTCATACGATGTACTGCCTATTTATATGCACAAATTTGGAAAACACAGAAAACTAAAACACAGTGATTCAACACAAAGTAAATTTTATATTTGAGATAATGATTTCCTGATCTGTTGAGAATTTGAGAAAACATGGGTACGCTGAAGTTTCTAATAAATTTTGTCTTGCCATTTGTTCCATTTGTTCGTAAGCATGTCTGCAAAATGTGGAAGCAAAGACAAGGCACGTGAACTGTCCGCCAGAATGCCACGCAAGTGTTTCCTTTTTCCGTATACATTAGGCTACATTACGAGTTTGTTTATTTACTTATATTTAGGTTTTATAATATTAGGAAGATAAAAGTAAAATTTAAAAATTTAGAATTATGCAGCCTGAAAATATGGTTTCGCCCATGGCTTTAGAGTATGGTTGGGTGGTATGTACGCTGAAAATATAATAATAGTAGAAAAGATACCCAAAGTGAAAATATTATTTTATAGAAAGTGATTTTTTGTACTGCAGTCGTCGTAGAATACTAAAATCTGACATTAAAAAAATACTTTAAGCAGAAAACAAAAACTATTTTCACGTTTTCGCTGATTTCCCTTTACACCTGCCAATTGCATTTGCTTCAAAGTATCTAAAGCCTTTTCATAAAAATCCATTTTCTACAAATGCTGCAATCATTGCAGTTATTGCTATAAAGTATGAATACGACTGCCTCCATGTTAGGACTCGTTACTTCCTTTTGGAACGGACTCCTTACTTCTTTTGCAGTTATTGTTATAAAGTATGAATATGACTGCCTCCATGTAATTGGGACTCGTTACTTCCTTCTGCAACGGACTCCTTACTTCTTTTTGCAATGCCTTGTAGTATGTTGGATCTCTACCTGCAATGTTCAATACCACAAAGCCCTAAACTTTGTTAGCAGTGACTGCAACAAAAACTAGAGAAGAAATGATAAAATTGTGTATGCTTACTGTGAATGTGAGCATTGTAAATTTGTAATCTTCCTATAAAATAGGTTCGAAAAAAATCTCTATTCTCTCGCAGTAGCCCCTTCAAAGTTGTATTTCATCATACTAATTATTAAAAGCATAGATCATAATATATTGAAATTCATACAATTTGCTGGCTATTTATATGCACAAATTTGGAAAACGCAGAAAACTAAAAGACAGAGATTCAACACAAAATAAATTTTATATTTCAGTTAATGATTTCAATATGCGGTTGGGTGAAAGTGGCAGTGTGCAAGGATACTTCATACTAAATTTTGTCATATGCTACAGGCATTGCATGTGTATCAGGACAATCAGGGATTGGAAAATTTGGGATTGGAATAACTGAATTGGTTTTGGATTTTGCATACACATTTGCAGAGAAATAAATGTAGAAATCTGGTTTTCAATAGAAATTAGTACAAATACATTTATATTTGTAGAACTGCAATAATGCTTACCTTCTTCTGAAACTGTTACATTCTCAAATTTAACATCATTCTAAAGTGATTGAATTTGATTAAGGTTCATGTAACGAACTCGGTTCTCTGATGAAAGGACAAAAAATCATGGAACTGGTTATAGTATCTACGTTACAAGCATGTAGCTTGCGCTATCATACTTCCTTGGCTTTTCTGGTCCATCAATTTTTGTCTGTAAAATTTTATATATATTTCTACAAACAATACTCTACGATAGGTGAACTGATGAGAGAAAACACCAGCATTAAACATTTTTATCCTCCAATTTCTATTCTCTTTGCTCTTTTCAAATTAAACCTCTTCGACGTGCACACACAAGTGCAATTGCTAGTTATATAAATAAAAGGAAATACATGCATTTGTCTATTGGAATTTGTATATATATGCATGTTGAATTTTATAGGAAAATAAATGGCAATAATAAAAGCTAAACATTAGTACAAAATAATAGTACATAATTTTTTATGTCAACGGATCATATTTCATGAATGATCCACCATCAGGATGTTGTGCAGAAATAGAAGAATATGAAGATGAAGTAGCAGGATAAAACCCCTCATCTATTTATCCAATTACTTCATCTTCATGTTCTTCTATTTCTGCACAACATCCTGATGATGGATCATGAAATATGATTGAAGACGTTGATGTAAAATATTATACATAATTTTAATCCAAAAAAAATTGTACCGATATATCATGAACTATGGAAACTTCATACTGTTAAAGAAAACTAAACATGTTAATAAAAAGAATTACCGTTAAATTAAGCCCTTAAGTTTCTCCCTCTGCTTTTTCAGTTCCTCGAGGAAGCCATCCACATCATTGCAAAGATCGTCAAGATTCTGCATTAACGGCTGCTGTAACTCTTTAATCTCCTTCGCGATCCGGGCTAAATCGAGTATATCATCGTTCTTCAAACATCCCTCGCTGTACAACTCAATCGACCCTTAGAAGCATCTCAGACCCTCTGAATTTTTAATTTCTTTCATTTGGATAACCGTTTTATTTGTATATGTCCTCATTTTGTCAACCATTTCCTTCTTTTCGTTAATCTTTTTCTAAGGAGGAGGACACCATCAATTCGGCTACTAGCCCCATACTCGCTGCAAAGAGGCTTATGGCCGTCACTAGCCCCGTTCCCGCCGTTCCAACGGCTACCACAACCAAAGAAGTAACCGCCGCCGCTGCCAGCGCCAGCAAAATAATTGTGGAAACAATCCGCCACACCCTATTGGCCTTGTGCTTTTTACCCAATTCCTCAGTTCTATTCTTTAGTTTCACAAGCGTCTGTTCATGTTCTCCGAGGAGGGGCTCATATTTCAGGTGAAAATCCTTAAAGGGATCCTCAGCGTTTGCAAATTCATTTAACTTTTCTTTAACCTTCTCCCGTTGCGCCTCGGTGAGAGGGGGATTTCCAGGCGCTACTCAACTATACGCTGCTTGGCCTTCTCCATTTTCAGGGATTCTGCCATCCAATTAAAGAATTTTGAAGTCTCTAATTTGATATTGATATATTCCCAACCAGCTCTTTCATGTCTTCATCTTTATATCTGTCCAATTTTCACAAATGCAATCGAAGACTTCCGAAAGGATTTCCTGCAATGTGCGGATTTTCTGCTTTATAAAATCAAAGCCACCTTCACGGCGGTCCTTTTCAAATAATCTCTGAATCTGCGGCAGTTCAGGTTTATCATTTCCTGCTAAGATCACAAATTCTGCTGCTAGTTGCGTAGGGTTTCCCATCTTCACTCAGGGAAAATAATGAAACAGAATGTCAATGGACGCTGTAGAGCATTGTGAGAAAACTAAATATATTTATATTTTCAATTAATTTAGGGGAGACTAAGGGTTTAGGGTTTAGGGTTTGGGCTGCAGTTAGAAATTGCCCCTAGAGCTTAGGAGTTTTTTATGCCACTTGTCTCTCATCTTAAATTTTCAATTCTTATTAGAAAATAAAAATAAGAGAATTTTTATTTATTTATTATTTTTTATCAAAACTACAGTTCATTCCTTAAATTTTGGAGTTTAAAATTTTAAGTAGAATTGCAAGATTAAATCCATAGGACCAAGAACTTTAAAATATTCCTTAAAAACCTTAAATTTTGGAGTTTAAAATTTTAAGTAGAATTGCAAGATTAAATCCATAGGACCAAGAACTTTAAAATATTCCTTAAAAAAGCTATGCAACATACGCTGGGATTTTTAAGGAAGCCCCCCCTCCATGGGACCGCACCCTAAGGACTACACAAGAGCTTCGAGGTATTTTCACCTAGGATGCATGTGTTGCACTCCATGTGGGTTTTTTTTTTTTGTCTTTCTTTCTCATTTTCCAGTTTTAGTTTGCCCCTTCAAGTGGGGGGGAACCACCCTGGAATTTGATGGTCTATCTCGCCATTTTTAACATTTTGGACCGTATATTACAACCTAAAAATTTATTAAACCGTATGATTTGACTTGCTATATTTTTATATAACCGTAAATATTACACTTGAAATTATTATTAAACCATAAATATAAATATATATATTTATATAATGTTTATGATAAAAATATAAATTAGTTTAGAATTGGAATAATTCTTTCTAATTTAGCTTTATATTAATATATATGATTTACTATAGATATATTTATTAATTCAAAATCTTTGAAAATATAATCTTTTCAAAATTAAATATAGTTATCATTGCTTTATATTAATATATATGATTTATAATATTTATTATAAAAACATATATTAATTCAAAATCTTTTCAAAATAGAATATAATTGTTTTTTAACTTTTTGAATATTTTAACAAGATTTATTTTCTATGAAATTAGAAACTTCTTGTAACATCAAATTTAAGATTTTTACATTTATTTGTAATTATTTCAAGATTAAATATAGTTCTTTCTAAATTTTTAAAGATTATATATGATTTATAATATTTATTATAAAAACATATATTAATTCAAAATCTTTTCAAAATAGAATATAATTGTTTTTTAACTTTTTGAATATTTTAACAAGATTTATTTTCTATGAAATTAGAAACTTCTTGTAACATTAAATTTAAGATTCTTACATTTATTTCTAATTATTTCAAGATTAAATATAGTTCTTTCTAATTTTTTAAAGATTTTGACATTTTTACTTATAGTTATCATTGCTTTATATTAATATATATGATTTATAATATTTATTATAAAAACATATATTAATTCAAAATCTTTTCAAAATAGAATATAATTGTTTTTCAACTTTTTGAATATTTTAACAAGATTTATTTTCTATGAAATTAGAAACTTCTTGTAACATTAAATTTAAGATTTTTACATTTATTTTTAATTATCAATATTTTCTAATTTTACTTTTTTAAAATAGATATTTTCAAAATAGAATATAATTATTTTTCAACTGTTTGAATATTTGAACAAGATTTATTTTCTGTGAAATTAGAAACTTCTTGTAACATTAAATTTAAGATTTTTACATTTATTTCTAATTATCAATATTTTCTAATTTTACTTTTTTAAAATATATATAAGATATCCATATGAATAATAACATAACACAAATTTGGGCATTGAACTATTTTTAATTTTATATAATTATTTTTTGCTATATTTGAAATTGATATTTAAATGTGTTTTTAGATTGACCAATTCAGAAATTAAATTAATTTTAATTTTATATAACTATTTTTTGGTAGGTTTGAAATTGATATTTAAATGTGTTTTTAGATAATTGAATTTAAAATGTATATGAAGAATAAAATCAATTTGTAATATAAAATAAATTAACTCAAATAAAATAGTTTCAAATTGATGGATGCATTTATGATATTTGCACATATGTGGATGCATTTATGATATTACACATATGAAATCAATAAATTAATTTCTAGTCAACTTAATTAATTTATATGATACATAATATTTTAAAAAATAACCAAATTACTTGTGTTACATTAAAAATAGAAATTTATTAAAAAAACATATTTAATATGTATGATTGATAAAATCAATAATGTTTTAATATAAAAGATTTCATATAAAAAATATAAATTAAATATTTTTTGGCAGTTAATTTTTTTCATAAAATGTAAAGTGACATGCATTTAAATGAACAAACCATCACAAAATTTTCATATGACAGGTAGGGGTGGTCGTCAAATTCCAGGTCGGGGGACCATCACCATAAAAATCCACTAACACTAATGTCAGTCAAAAAGTTGAATATCAATCAAAAAGCTAAAATTTCGAAGTAAGGAACTAATGGCACTAAAATGTCATGTCATCTCAAATGCGTTTGTGCAAAGTAAGGAACTAATGGCACTAAAATGTCATGTCATCTCAAATGCGTTTGTGTTCAAACCACACTCCAAACTTATACGACTTAACTTAAAGAAAATCCTAGCCAATATACAAAAATAAATTTTACGAAAAGTGATACTCTTAATATTAGCAACTTGTTACTCACAAATGAGTCTCAGAATGACTAAATACCATATATATATATACATATATATGTATATATAATGGACTATTGACCTTTGTTACCAACAAATTCAATCTATTACAAATATTATTTTCAATGTTACTAAACAAAGTAAATCTAAGTGCTTTCTACATACATAGTCTAAGAATTTCACCAAATCATAACTTATTTTATAACTATAAATAAGTATTCAATAAATAATTTGGGCTCCATTAACATTATATTTTTTTCACATTAAAACTATTTATCAATTCTAAAGTTGTCTTTCCAAAATAATAGATCAACATTTCTAAATACCAAACAAAATTTGGTTTAGTATAGGATTTACTTAGGATAACCATAAATTTCTTATTTACAACTAACTAGGTACAAGACATTTATTCACACCAACAGGTTGAACACATTTTCCAACTCAAATCCATTTACCATATGAAATAACAAACACTAATCAACACTTAACTCATTTAGAAAAATAAGTTTGTTTATTCCAAACCTATGTGCACAATAGATATAAAGCAAAAGAGCAATCTCTCCTTCATTAGTTTTAGCCCAACTAACAAATAAAAATGTTCAATAAAAATTTATTCAACTGATGTATTTCTCATAGTGGAACGCCTTATTTCTTAACATAAATCTCTTTTTTTAGCACTTGCATAATAGATCTTATTTTACTCAAGACGGTTAGTTTTCTTATTTCTTCCCTATATGAAACAATAGTATAAAGAAAAAATCTGCCCATTTAACCTTCCTAAAAAAAACAACTCAAACTGTTTCCTAGTTCCCTTTGAACAACCCCAATACATGTCTTGACAACAAGGTTCCACATATGATTTCTTTGACTCTTTCAACCAACCAAGTATAACATATTCAATTATAATTTTTGAGGCTCATGAACAAAAGTTACATTGCACATAACTATACTCACAACAACTTGTAACATTCTCCATTCCACAAGGCTCTTATCCATCTTAAAACTTTAATTTGACAAACTTCCAATGTGACCCGGAAAAGAGAAGTCAACAAAAGAACAATATGGTCAATAGCTCTCCTCCCAACCATAGGATTGAAATTCAATCCACTCCGAGCTCTAAGGTTCACATAGCTCTTCCCAAGCATGCACACACACATAATCACTAAATTCACATGGACTACTCAACAATTATAACATAACTATTTACACATTTACAACCATTTATACTCACAAAACAAGAAAATCTCACAACAAAACTCACAACCAAAAGTACAAGGTATTCAATGCATATTTTCACAAATGAATCAAACACCACATTCATTTACTCATCAACAAAGATCTATAAAGGAAAGATCTTACCAAAGATTACTATCCATCATATGGATGCCTCTCCTCCTCAAGCCCTCTTCCTTCCATTCTTCACTAAGAGTTCTCCTCCCCAAAATGAGAAAGCATCCCAAAAGACAAGAGTAAAGGAAAAGCAAAGAGAGAAAATACCCCTTCACTCGAGGAGAAAGAATAAATAGAAGGGGAAAGGCAACTACCTCTCCATAACTTCCCAACCACCCAACCAACTCTAATTTTCACCAATTTTCATAAGTGGGTAATTACAGTGGGTTTCCAACTCTATTATAGGGGTTTTATGAGATAAAAAGACTCATAACCTATAAACCTACCACCGAGGGAACTTTTTAAATAATAAAGACCATATAAGGACTTCTTAAATCATAAAATAAGTAGTCATATTAAAAAGGTAAGTCAAAGGACTAATAAAACAAATTCTCACATACACACAACCCTTACCACACAAACAAGGTTAAATCACATATCATTGACAAGACCCAAAATTCGCAACCTAGATAAGATGAAGGAAGTAGCTATGTGACCCCTAGATCAACATTGGCCAATTTCACCTATTTTCTCAACTAGAAAAGTATCAGTATTACTCATAATCAATAATAATCGAAACAAATGGCATATGAAAAATAGTATTTCAAGAATAATAATCAACTACAAAATAAAGTCCACTAATCTAAACAAGTTATAATTTAATACTCCTTTCCTACATACTACCTAATAGAAACCAACAATGATTAATCATACTACATGTTATCAATTTATCACCACTTATGGTAGTAGCCTATTTAAACCTACCTTAAAATAAATACCACTATTAGTAACCATTAAATATCAATCATAATTTCTATATTAACTCCTACCAACACCCATAAAATGAACTCACTTAACATAATATAATCCATAAGATATACACAATAATACTACCAATAACTAAACATCTCAATCAATGCATACTTATATAGTCAAGGAAGCAACTCATCTGGCTACCACAAGAAAACAAAACAACCATTAGTTAGATAAGATTAATCAGTTTACCATATTTGTTAACAATCAAAATATGAACATCTTTGATGTATATGAACAACCATTGCTTATGTATAACATCTAACATAAAAGAATATAAGATATTGGACATAAACCATTAACAACTCATAGAAACAACAAGACCACAAAAGGTGGGGCCTTACACTCCCCCCACCTTAGGATTGGGCTTCCTCTAGAAGTTCCAAAAGTGAGGGTAAGCATAAGCACTTGACAATAATCCTTTATAGATGAAAATTCCCAAGTATGGCAACAACAAATTTTATCTTCCATGGTATCCTAAAATATTGGGGTAAGCTTAATAATTAATTATCAACACAAATCCAAAATATGATTTATCCATGTTACACAATAATATTGTAGATGTCAATTTCACATTACTTCATTTATCACTTATATGATTATTAAGGACTACACTACATATATATTATATTCAATCATCATTACTTAAAAAAATAGGTCAATCATTCCACAACAACATAATGAATTTATATCTTAAGCAATCACTCATTTTCTTTTATACCATCATAAAATTTGTTTACAACACACACACTATCAACACAACACTAACATATCACATGGTTTAGAGAATGGGATTTATGAGGAGGAATGGTGCCAAATGCCATATCACTGTGATCTAAAGCAACTGTCATCACTGAATAACCATGATCATATTAGGAAAGATGGTCTCAACACCTTCTCTAGGACCCCTTCATACATTTCCTAGTACCTTCCACTTGTTTGTGTAAGGAGGTTAGCATCCAAGAAGGAAGGTACACAAAGAATCACACACAAGATCTAGGGGAGAATGGATTATGACCATCCCATACCAGTCCTGTTTACATCTCCATCCTCACAATATAAATTTCCCAGGATATATGCACCCCCATATGACCTACCAGGTATCCCTCCTGGATATAGCAGATTATAGAGTTCACATCAAGACACATACATGCTAGTAGTAAAAAATATTAAAGAAGCCTATAAATTAAGAAGATAAAATAAGATTTCAAAGTTACAATAAAATCTCAAGAAAGAAAAGTAAAGAGCAACCAGAGTACAAAAAGGAAACTTCTCAATCCAATTAAAAACTATATAAATTGAATTAATCCCTTGAGGCAAAAAGGACCACACAAATCAAATATCCCAAAATACAACACTACTGGTTACAATGATTAAGGAAACATAAAGAATCTTAAAAAATAATACACAATTCACAAAAATTTGCACATTACATGCACTATGTGACTTCTCCAAGCTTCTTGAGGGGTGGAGGGGAATGGTGTTTCTCAAACCACATAGTTGGTAAAAATCATAGTGGTCTCAAACCACTTATGAGTGTAATAATATGGTTGTCTCAAACAATAAAATAATAACATAGTAACCAAGCATAATCCCGCACAACTCGAGACATGCCAAACAATTAGCCATAAATCATATGTATATCTAAAGTATCATGTAATAGAAGTTATATGTTCATGGATTCTTGCCCAAGAGAACATTATTCACCAATGCATATGTCTATCACAAACTCTATATTTTTTGCAACCCAAGAAATGTTGCAATATTCTACTATCACAAGCCTTGAATTTAGTTACTTTATACTCTTGACAATAATAAATTAAACAATTTAATTCTTCTCCCTTTGTTTCCAACACTGCTCGTGACCCATTCTTGTTGAACCCTCACCTTTAAGTGAAATAGATTAATGATGATATCCCAACAATATTGCATCTAATACCCATGTCTTTGAATAACCAATATTTATAGCATTTGTAGCCTAAGTAAAAGCTTATCCAAATTTTGGCACACAAGATCCATCCTCAACCCATGGGATGCAACTCAAGGAATAAGGTCTTTCACTATGGACCAACAAATGTGATCCTCAAAGGGGGAGAAGATCCAGCTCAATGTTCCAAGGGGGAACATAATCTTTTGACATTTGTCCTCTGGCTAGCATAGGGACAACATCAAGGAAAAATCACAATGTTCCAATAAACGAGGGACTCTCTCAAGCCCAAGTACCCTAGTGGATCCTTTCTTTGAATGGAGTGGTTGTCACTATGGGATTTCCAACACACAATGAAAAAACATGCAAACTTAATAGCACATAAAAATTAACACAAGGGTATACACAAGTAGATCATCACAGATGTCCACTACACCCTTATCCCAAGTTGGATACCCAGTATCTCAACTTGAGTCACGAACATAACATTCACTAGTTTCTCACAACACATAATAATGCACTTTCTTAGCCTTCAACAACACTTATTAAAAAGACAAACAACCTTAATTTCATTGAAAACACTTAGCCACCTTGGAACACATCAAGACCACTTAGCACCAATAATGCACAAATTGGTTTACACTTCATACAGTTACCAACACCCAAGCACATCATTATCACATTGGATTTCCAAGATGGAATTCCACATAGGGGGAGTAGGGGGCTCTACCTATTAGGGGAATATATATTATCATATTCACCCAAAATCCAATCTCACATCAACACTTCCATACTCCACAAGGTACCATCCAAACACCCTTATCCCTCAAAAAAAGGAAAATATGCACATAGATATGGGATGCTCCTATCCTTGAAAGCATGGGTACTCTTACCCTAAGAATAATGATGCCCTTATTTGTGGGAGTTGCACCCACTCAAACCCCTTGCACGTGGAGGACCCAAAATCTACCTCTTCACAAGAGGGGGGGTCAACTCCCCTAGAAGGCACATAACAAATTACACATAACACAAGGGATCACATACTTCTCAAACCTTAATGTGACCCTTAGAACAAGCACATACATCATTGCATAAGATCAATAAGGAATTACACCGTACCTGAAAACGCAAAGTACCACTATGGGTAGAATCCTTGTTTACAAGCTAATATACATGATTTACTCTAAAGTTCCATTGTACTAAATTTAAACATCACTATTGTTAAATATAAAAGAGAATTATTGATGTATGATTCTAAGTTTCTTCATGCAAGGCTATTGCATATGTTTTCAATTTTCTACTTGAATCTAAAAGTATATCATAACTATGATAATAATTTGCATTTTATTTATCAATACTTGTCTCCATCTTAAAACATCTAATATTTTGGACCAAGGATATCTTTTTAAACTTCAAGTTACTATACAAGATACTATAATCAACAAGCAAAGGAAACCAAGAGTTTCATCCATAGCTAAAGTTTTCAATTTCAACAATCAACACCAATATTTCTAGATTTTCAAGTGTGCCATCAAACATGTGAATATCATTGTGTTCAATGGCAAATAAAAAGTTACAATTGTCAAAAGCCAACAAGGTAAACCCACAAAACTAGTTTATGTAGACACTCAAAATATCTTGATCGATATCATGCACTCGATCTTGATTGAATAACATCGATTATTCCTTAATCATGTCCATACTAACCAATTAATTGAATAAATCTTTATTTAATTAATTTAATCTTATAATGAACCTTATCAGATTATTTCATCATTTTCCTCTTTTGATTAAATAAATTAATTTTATTTAATTGAATCCTAATTTTCCTCTTTTGATTAAATAAATTAACTTTATTTAATTGAATCCTAATGTCCTCTTTTAATTAAATAAATCAATTTCATTTAGTTAAATCCTAATGTTCTTCATTTAATTGAACAAATCAAATTTATTTAATTAAACTACCAATATATCAAATTCATCTCATTTTGATTTAAATAAATCTAAATATCTAAATCAAATGTCAAATCAACTAATTCCATCCAAGTTAAATTAATCATAAATCAGTTAACTCCCAAATCCTCCATTCCTCTAGCTTTTGCAACTTGCACATGTAAATCAATTTATTTGATTTATTAATTCCTCTATTTCCATTCAAATATGGCATATTCTTGGAATATTCCATTTATTTGAATTCTCCCTCCTAAAGGACTCTTGTCCTCCAACTTGGCATTTATGGCTCTTACATGTCCTTTCCTTGAGCCAACTTGGCATTAACTCCTCTTACAACTCTTCTTCCACAAGCCATCTTTTGAATTTCAAATTCCACCTACATGCATTTAACTTGCACATTGTTCAAAATGTGCTCCACTCTCCTTCATTAGCATGTTGACAAGTCGCACAATGCAATTGGTTCAAGTTTAATCCCAGATTCATCCTATTCTTCAATCTTCAAACCTTCTTCATTATAAATAGAGGCCTTCTCTATTGATTTGGGATCCATAATCATCCACAACTTCAAGCAAGGTTATTATCCACAATCTTATGCATTTGAATCCACAACTCATAGCATCTTCAAGGAATTTTCATCATCATAGGATTCAATCCTTCATAGCTAGGTTCTTGCCATTTTGTTCGTCACACATCCATCCAAGAGCTTATCAAGGGTTGGGAAAGGGCTACTTTCCACATCAAAGTAGCACCAATCCACTATGGGATAGGTATGCACCATGCTTTTTGTATGCTCTCAATTAGTTTATTTGATCTTTTGTTGTTTTATTTGCATTATGAAGCATGTTGGAGTATTCCATAGAGATGTTAGTTTATTTTGTTTAACTTGACCCATATGATAATGTTTGTCAAAGTTTAACAATTTGTAGATTATGTGCTTACAAATGGCGCTAGAAGGAGGTTTGTTGGGATAATATGTTTATTCTTGATATCTACATACCTTTCTAAAATATTTTGTTTTTCTAATATGTGTAGCTATGAAAATGAGATTAGTGTTGTTTTTTCTTTTCTTTTTTTGTAAAGTCAGCGAAATCTTTTTCTGATAACGTCTCCCAGGTCGCATCCCAATGGATTTGTGTAGCTATGAAAATGAGATTAGTTGATGGGGATGTAGATGGTGGTGCAGTTTCCATAGTCGTTGTCATTGGATTGAACGATTGGTGATTTATAAAACTCTATCTTTTACCATTCGATCTCTTATATGCATTTAGAGTTCCTTAGTTGTATTTGGTTCTTTCCTGCATCATTATTAGTATACATTTACAATGAAGCACTCAATTCATATGTAGGATGCCAAAGGTGATTGTTGTAGAGAATTTCTATTACATTTTGTAGGAAGCGATGGAGATAAAAAAAATATAGTCAAACTTTGAACAACGAGATGAAGGATTGGGCCCCCCTCACCCTAGATCTAATTTTATCACATTACAATAACATTGAGAGATTACATCTCCTGTGTAAATGATCACTTATTATCTATTGTTTGCTTTTATAATAATCTTGTCGGGTGGAAAAACATTTATTATGTTCATTGCATCAGCCGACCCCAACAGTTCACAAGTGCAATAGGTATGAGTCATGCGATTATGATGTCGTATGAGTTAAGAGTGGATCAGATGAGGTAAGAGTGGGGATTATGAGCATAAATAGTTTTATCATGCACATTGAGTTATGGTTTTGCAGGCATCGTATTGACTCCCCTAAATAGTTTTTGTCTTTGCTTTTATAAAAACCATAAATTCGTATTGACTCTTCTAAGCAATTTTGATCTCTATCGTTATAAATCAGTTGTATTTTTCTTTGAGTGGGTTGGATTGATTCCTTTCCTAGTTGTATTTCTTCATGCAATCTACCCCTGGCGCATCGAATTTTAGCATTTAAAGTTGTAACCATTGCTCTATTCCTATCCTTCGTTGCATCATTCACTTTTTGTAGCACAAAACAGGAAATTGTTGAGTCAAATTTATGCTGGCGGCCGATCCAAGGAGAGAAAGGGTGAAGGAGAGAGAAAAGTTCGTGTGCTGCCATTAAAGCTACAAAAAATTCTTTACTTATTTTCATCATCACTACTTGCACAGAGTTTGAGCTAGGAAACAAATTTAAGACATCGACCCCTTACTCCTTTCTGGTCTTTTGTTATAATCATTGTGAGACTGATGTAAAATTTAACCGAGCTTACACTTACCTTGCGAATCTTGATGTGTTTGAATAATTCGAATCGCTCTTTTTGGGTATGTTTTCGGGGCTTTTCTTATCAACATTTTAATGTATTCGATTTTCATTTTTGGGTATGTTTTTTGATGTTTGTCAACATTTCAATTTTCAACACCTATCAATGTATTTGATGATGTATTAATGTGTTTGAATAATTTGTCAGCAGTTGTATTATGGAATAAGAAGTGTGCAGAGTTAGCTACAGTTAAGTTCTTTCTTTATCTGCAAGATGTTTCCAAGCCTTTAAGTCATCCTAGTGGAGGAAAAATGTAAAGAGAAAGAATATTGTGATGCACTCGAGGTGAGTAAAGGAGCAACTATGAAGCAAAGGTTTGAATCATTGATACGGTGATCAATAAATTTGAAGAATTTGCCACGTGATAAGTGATTATGCAAGATTTCATTAAAACCTCAACATAGAAAAGAGTTGAATGTATTTGGTGTAGTAGCATTAATGTCCTAGTGCTTTCCTTCATAGACCGCGTCCACTCATTGCACGCATTTGTTCAAATTTTGTAGGGTTTGCATAAAGAATTGGTGGCATTGGAATCGAGGAACCACAAGCAGATTTGAGCTGGAAAATTGAGCATTGAACTTGAAATTTACAAAGCATTTTTAAATGCTTATTGTAATAACCTAGGGCTTTCATTCCTACTTTTTTTTTTTTTTTTCTGTTTTAGGACACTCACTTTAGTTTTGGGTTTAAAATTAACCATTGATTTGATCTCTTCAAGTTGGTTAAAATTGAGCTTAGAAACTTATTAGACTTTGGATTTGGACTAAAATTGAATAAGCAACTTCACACTTGATATTGGTGCTTTAAAAAGAATTCATCTTTATTTGGGCTTAAAACGAACAAGTGTTTGAATTGTGTGATTTTGTCTTTGGTGCATTTTGAGTGTGTATCCTCTCCCCTTGTGCTTTGTGTGATCTTGGGTGAAAGAGAAACACTCAAAATACATATTATTGCTTTGAGTCACCTTTAAGAGAGGACTTACTATGAGACACACCTCGCAACAAGAAACTCTTAGGCAAGTTCTTGCAAGTATGTTTACCAGCGGACTATATCAAATGGTGTGAAATTGTGAGAAATTAGCATCAATTTGTGCCAACAACAGACTTCACCTAATCCCACACCTTAATTGGAATAGGAATAGTTGAAGATCCATAAGTGGCCAAGCAGGTGAATGTTGGTTTCAGTGTTCACGGTTTATTGTCAATAAGAACCTTGTTTGTAGTAGCCAACCAACCCATCCAACAAGTTTATCAAAGTAGTGCATTGCAACTTAGGTTCCAAGAAGTTACTTTCCATGTCTGATCTTGGTTAAAGTATAGAGGTTAAGACTTAATTCTTAACATGCCTTTATACTTTCTCCTTGGTTGCATGTAAAATCATCTCTTCTACTATGAAGGAAATGAGGCAAGCTCACCAAGAAAAACATATCAATTGAGCTAGGATGTTATATTTCTTGTGATTCAGTTGAAAACACAATGCTTGGATCCAAAACATTGAGACAAACATTAAACAAATCATTCAAATTTCAAACCCTTTAGAAGAGAAAATATCTTTGAAAAATCCAAGTGCTACTGCTTGTCCTTAGGGATTCCATCCTTAGAGGCTTCTAAGTATTTGGATTTATATCTCAATTTTCTCTCTAAATTCAACACTAGGGAACTATTTCCTTGATTCTCTTGATTTCCACATAATGGACCTTGTGGAATGAAAAGGAATTGAGACATGGACATTCAGTTAAAAGCTAAGCAAGAAAGTGTGGATGTGGTAAAATCAATTCGTTAACCAATATTAAATCAATTGAACCCCACACATGTGCTTGGTATCTTTTGGTCATATGGTTTTCCATGCAAACATTGGTCTTTTGGTTTGAACTAATCATAGGGTAAAGCATGTTCTTCACTATCTTGGTCTTGTAAACAAGGTTCTCCTTAGGTTCATTTAGGATCAAATCAAACACTTCATCCATCCCAAACATTTATCATCTCCATCCCACAAACAACTTTAGAGCTTTGGAAACATCATTCTAGAATTGGGTAAATCATCAAAATCAAAATCACCTTGTTTAGTTAGGAGTGTGAGAATGCATCCTTTCTCATACCTTTAGTTAATTTAGCACCTCTTTGAACAAGTTTATCCTAAATATCACATCCAACATCTTGGGATCTACAAGTTCATTATCCAAATCAAACCAATCAAAATCAAATCCTAAAGTCTAGCATTGATCCAAAATTCCTTAAAGTTCAACACCCATATCATTCACCTCTTTCATCCTTCATCTCATCATTGGTCCTAAATCCCTTAAAGGTCAACAAAGTAAAAACATGAGAAGAACATGGAATATAAACTTGATCCATACATCATGAGTGATGTAAGTCAACCAAACTATCAAATCCTTACAAACCCAATGGATTATCAAAACTCACATTTATACAATCCATACATGACATCATTATCTCCTACAAACTTCAATGGTACAACAAATGTGAGTATACCCAATCTAAATTTTGGAACACCTTTCCCTATGGTAGATTTAAATCAAAGTCCAAATCTACAAATCTATCAACCAAACAATCAATGCATGAGTCTTCAACAAAACAACATTATCCCACCAAAGCCATACATGCCAAATGTGAATATACCAAGTACAAGTTTACCAAACATGAACATTTCAAATCCACACTTGGTAAACTTTGCAATAGATATGTTTACAAAGGTTGTTCAAAGTCCAAAAAATATGTTAATGACTCCATGTATTGATCTAATTCAAGGTAACACCATGCAAAATCAAAGTTACCTAAATCAAGGCAATGTGATTCCTAACCACAACAATGTTCAATTTCAACCTATAATGCCAAATCCAAACATCATCCCAAATCAGAACATTGTCCAAAATCAATTTGTTCATGATCCCATACAAACACCACAAGTATACATTCCAAATCTGCATGAACAAAAACCAAATCAAATATATCAAGGGTGTCAAGATCAAACTTTGTGAGATCAAATTGTTTCACTTGCCAAAATAATTGACTCATTGTGCCAAGAGACATCTCCACCCAAAAATCAATACAATCTTCCATTGGTCAAACCATGTCATCAAAGCATTGAGTTGTGTTCACAACCACACCAAGAACAATATCTCCAATGTCAAGAGGTTGGATATCAAGATCAACAACATCAACAAAAAACCCAATCACCACATCTTGAAGATCAACCACCACATCTCCAAGATCAATCACAACAAGAATCACCTCAACAAGCACAAATCTCACAATATTGCAAAC
The DNA here is from genome assembly GCA_007258455.2 of Sequoia sempervirens. Taxonomy (NCBI): domain Eukaryota; kingdom Viridiplantae; phylum Streptophyta; class Pinopsida; order Cupressales; family Cupressaceae; genus Sequoia; species Sequoia sempervirens. The sequence continues at coordinate 227,870,243 of VDFB02252616.1, read as the reverse complement.
GTGAATACACTCCTTTTGGAGTGCCAATCGAATAAGTGCTAAGACAACTAGTTAATGAAAAACTCATCACTCTTCCAAAATAAAGTGCTTTCAACTCTTTCCTATACTTCCCTTGGAATAGGGGTAGATCTTATTGTGAGTATCATAGATAAAATCTTCATAAAACATCAAATTGTATTCAACTCAAAAATATCATCCACTACTTTATTGATCAAAACATAATAATTGTTGAGAACAATGATCAAGATTCAACCACTAGCGATAGCAGTGACAATATCTCCACCACAATGGTTGAAAACAATGATCAAAATCTATCCATCAATGAGTACCTTGAAGATGTTTCTACCTCATCCAACCATAAAATCAACATATATCAAGAATCACTTTTCAATCATGATCAAAATTCACCAACAATACCCAACAATGATCCAATTCAAGAAATGTTAACATCATTTGATCCTATGGTTGAAAACATTGACAGTTTCTCCACCCCAATTGTTGAAAACAATGGTCAAGATCTATCCATCAATGAGCACCTTGAAGATGTTTCTACCCCATCCAATGATCAAATCAACATGCATCAAGAGTCACTCTTTAGTCATGATCAAAACCCCTCAACAATATCCAACAATGACCTATTTCAAGGAATGTTAGAATTATTTGATCCTAATGACATAATCCATGATCTATCAACCGATGATCATGTTAAAAATTTCTCTACATCACGTAATGAGTTAGATGACACATCTCAATAATTTATTCCAAAGCATAATCAACATCTTGCACCAAAGTCTAGCAATGGTCCTTTCCAAGACATATTAACATCCTTTGACCTCATGGTTACAAATATTGAAGGAATCCTCAAATCAACATTTGATCCAAGTCCACTCAAAGATCAAGAGGATATTGAGCCACTTCTCATGCCTAATGATGATATCCAAGAACCCTTTGTAAACAATCCACCCTTTGAAATGGACCCATGTCAAGAACTTGATCCAAAGCATGTCGAAAGCAATTCCAAAATCATTCAAGATTAAGAATTTGTATCTCCAAGATACTACACTGATCTAATGGATACTCTCCAATCTATACAAGATGTCACAAATGATGATCACATCCATATAGCACATAATCCTCCATCTACCCATGAGATTCTTTCTTTGGATGGACACGTAGATGATCTTCATTCAGAACATGATTCCTTTACTCCTGACATTATTACACAAAAAGAGCAAGTTATTGATTCCTATAGTCAAGCTGAGTTGTCAACATCAGGACTGGATATATCCAAAATTCAAATTGAGGACATCATGTATGAAGATATCCAACATTATCCACTCAAGGAAATGGGTCAGACCAAACAAGATATTCTACAGTTAGCAGAGCAACAAATTGAATAACATCATCCGCAATAATCATTTATCAGAGAATGCATTCTAAACAAGAACTCTCAAAACAAGCGAAATCAAAGCATGAAGGTACTACTTCCAAAATATTGGGGGAAACTTCGTCTCAAGCAAACATCAACATAGGGAGCATGAAGAATCCTTATTATGAAACCAATACCAATACTACAACCAACCGCGTCATGAATCTTCATCCACCCATCACCCCATCCACAAATTGGGACCAACATCAAAAGAGAGATTTGAATCAAAGCACAAAGAACGTTATCAAAGAAAAAGAAGTGTTGAAGCATAATGGACAAATCAAATACACATGGATACCAAAGAATAGAAAGATAGATTATCCCTATCAAACTCCATTAGTCAAAGAAACTATGGGGCAAAATAAAAAAGGGAAAAATATCCAGCAAAGGTGTCCACAAAGGCAAAAGTTAGCTTCTCAAGCAATGTACAAAGTATATCAAGCAGTTGGTCCTAATTCCACACACATTTTCGTATCCACCCATTATTGCTCATCTTCCCAATTTTGGAGAGTCAAAGGTTCCAAGCTGTCAACCAATCCATCTCATATTCCTAAACACACAACACCATCCACACCTCCACGCATGATATCCAATTCTCACATTGACCATGTATTGGCAGGAACCCTTCATCATAAGGATCTAGAAGGTACTCTATTGCGATGTGTGCATAAAGATAGAGTTAACTCCGATATCAACAAAGTAGATCAGGAATTTCAAAAGTTGCATTCAAGTGCACGTATCTTAGCAAAGCAACTTCTTCAAGTAGGTTATCAATGGCACATTATGACAGAAGCATCTATAGCGACACCACCAGGTGGTTCAACATGAGCTTAAAATCTTTTAGAAAAAATCAAAAAATCAAAAAATATGAAAATAGTAAAGATAAAAATCGTCCTCCAATGAAAACCACTATGGTGGCACTTTGGACAAGTACCATGATGAAAACCTGGAAAACATGCATCATGTGTAGAATCGAGCATCTGCGTGCACCACTTCAAGAGAAAGCATCTTATCACATCCATAATAAATCCAACATTCCATACATCTTATCTATAATAAATCCATTCATCCATGAATCATTTATCCAATCCATTTTCATCCATCTACATCCATAGTCCAAGTTATCTTGATCTTGATAAAATTTTGGTGCACACTTTACACTTGCTTATGGTAAATATCTTGACATGGGTCATTTCCATTGATCCTATCCCACCCAATGTTTTCTGAGCCATGAAGCATTATCCAATGAGCATTCTTTATTCAAACACCTTATCTTAGTGCAAGATAATCCATATCCATCCATCCAAACACCTATCCAAGCATCCATCTATGGTTTTCCATACATTGCTAGACATTGGGGGAAAATATTTACATCTTGCTTTAGGAATAAACCTTGATCTATATCTTCCAACTCATGTTGTGATCCAAACATTGGAAAACATAAAATCAAATTGGTCAATCATTTGTGAGCCAAAATCCAAATCACTAGCCCATGTCATATTTTGACAAGAAGACATTCCTTATCAAGATTCATCTTTCTTCAAACATCAATCCAAATAATCAGTATCAATCGCATCTAATGTTGTATCAAATCATCCAAAACAACTTTGGTTCCAAATAAAGCTTCAAAATCCTGATCAATCAAATCCAATCAATCCATCATCATCTCGAGATATCCTTCCCAATCATTGTGTTGCTTAACACTATCCTTGCATTGTTGTGTATCCTCAACAATGTTATCATCATCAATCCATCATCATCTCAGGATATCCTTCCCATTCATTATGTTGCTTAACACTATCCTTGCATTGTTGTGTATCCTCAACAATGTTACTATCATCAATCCATCATCATCTCAGGATATCCTTCCCAATCCTTGTGTCGCTTAACACTATCCTTGCATTGTTGTGTATCCTCAACAATGTTATCATCATCAATCCATCAATCTGATCAATCAACCCTACCTTGGTTTTCAATAAAATCTCAAATATATCACTAATATCATCACACATATCCATATCCAAATCGTCAAAGTCATGCGAAAATCTAAAAACATCCAAAAATCATATCAAAATCCAAAAACATTCAAAAAACCAAGAAAATCCAAAAACATCCAAAAACATAATCCAAAAACATTCAAATAGAAAATGTCAAAAACATGGGTAGTCGAACTACGTGGTCTCTGCTTGTATAATGTAGGCAAGGCTAATCTTTGATCAGCCCCCGAGACCCCTAGGATAGGTCTTTAGGTTAGATCTTTGGTCAAAATATCATAAAACACCTAAACATTGGAAATTTTGAAAATCAAAACATTTGTAAAATACCAAAAACAACCTCAAAACATTTCAAAACATCAAAAACATCCAAATATTTGAAAAAATCCATCCATCTCATCTCGCTTTCACCTGCAATAATCTTCCACTCACAATAAATCAATCATCACCTTCACCTTTGGAAAAACAAACAAAAACAACCACAACACTCAGCGAAAGCAAACTTTTAAATGCAAAATCAAACTCTTGATCTTTTTAGCAAACATTTCAATCAACCTTATATTAATGGCCTTTTCGAACAACCTATCAACTTTCCACCATCCACTAACATGTCCTAGGATGCATCCTTCCTACAATGGGCATTATCTTTGGCAAAACAATTTGGATACTTATCCTAAACAAAACAACTTGCCACCATCCACTAACATGTCCTAGGATGCATCCTTCCTACAATGGACATTATCTTTGGCAATCATGTTGGATACTTATCCTAAACAAAGCACATCCCCTTGGCTAGAGGTATGAAGAACATTGGCTTGTTTATTCACTTGATATTTTCTTTGATTTATCTTATTGCACTCATTCCAATGACCTCTCGATGATGTCTAATCAAAACGATTTAGAGAGAAAGGAAAGGGGCATTGACCATTATCTTTTATTTGTTGTGCTTGTTGGACGTTCTTGTAATATAACTTTAGAAATATACTTGATTTGTTAGGTATGTATGGAAGGTGTTTTGGGCAGCTTGTTGACTATTGCATTGATAGTTTATACCTTTCCATGTTTTGGTTCAAGATGTTCTAAAATTTGGAAGTGCACCCTAGCAAGGTTTCTGTATGTTAGGTGTGAACAAGAATACTCCTATCTGTTTGTTGATTTAAAGTCCATTTCACCAGGTACAACGCCATCCTTGTTTTCTATACCTTGATGCATCATATCTATGTGTGTGATCAAAAATAAGGAAAGTTATGCTCTTTACATCCCCAATCCCTAGATAAGCAGTGCATCATCATCATTCATCATCACATCTAATAAAGTCTCAGTGATTCATAGAATTGTTGGACTTCTGCATCTTCTCATAATCAAGGGTTGATCCCTCTCATTCTTCTATTCTCTTTCACGCTAAAATGGTATCATGGCATCAATGAATCCATCTTGCATTCATAAAACATCAACATACCCATCCTGCATATTCATACATATCATCATAATAAGACACATCATTCATCTCATTTGCATCCTCATTATCATATAGCTCTGTTAGTCTAACCATTCATGCATCCATCTTGAACCTCTTTGTCGTGAGATCGACCCTAATATTGAGCTATTCACTCGATCTCTCGAGGGGGAAGTGTACCAATGTACTTATTTCCGCTGGGGTATCCAAAAAAAATAAAAATAAAAATGAACTTTAATCTCAGCAAGGTTATTCTTTGAACCAACACAGTAGGTACATTGCTTCAAAGAGGGGTAAAATGTAGACACTCAAAATATCTTGATCGATATCATGCACTCAATCTTGATTGACTAACATTGATTCTTCCTTAATCATGTCCATACTAAACAATTAATTGAATAAATCTTTATTTAATTAATTTAATCAAATAATTAACCATGTCAGATTTTTTCATCATTTTCCTCTTTTGATTAAATAAATAAATTTTATTTAATTGAATCCTAATTTTCCTCTTTTGATTTGTGAGCACCCATTAAAATCTGGAAACACTAAACTTTAAGCATGGGTTAGTACCTACAAAATCCTCAAAATGCTTCCTAAACATGATAACAAAACAAACTAAACTGAAAGCATGAAAGATACATAATGCACACCTATTTCATAGTGGATTGGTGTCACTTTGTTATGAAAAGTGACCCTTTCCCAACCCTTGACAAGCTTAAATGCTACAAATGCAATGGTGATGGAGTAAGAAGAGAAAAATTAGTTCTCAATCCAAGAGAGTAAATTTGCAAAAGAGTTGTAGATGGATTGATGAAGATTAAGCCCTCTATTTAAAGATTTTCAAATTGGAAGAATACTCATAAGATAGTAATGTGGGATTAAGTTTGGACAAATGAGATGAGGCCACTTGTCAACTTGCCATAGGTTGAGGGATGTGCAATTTTGGCTAATGTGTCCAAGATGGGGAAATTCAAATTTGAAATTGTGAAATAAATGTTGAGAGGGGGACATGAAATGGAGAAGTTAATGCAATGTTGGAAGGGACAAGTCAACTTATCATCATTTTCAAACTTGATGGAATATTCTATTTTATGCCAAGTTGAAAGAAAATGAAGATTTTAATAAATCAATAAATTGATTTATTTGTGCAAGTGGGAATATCTAGAGGATGTGATGGGTGGTTAGGTTAGGATAATTAGAATTAGATTAGCTTAATGATGAGTAAGATGATTTTGACCTTTTTGACTTAAATATTTGATTTATTTAAATCAGAAAAGGATGCAATATGCATTTGGATTTCAATTTAATAGAGTTTCGTTTATTTAATTAAAAGGTTGATGCTTAATTTATTTAATTTAAATGAGCAACCTTAGGAATGAACTTAATGAGTTTAATTTACCTGATGAATGGATGAAGGTGAAATTGATTAATTTAATGAGTGGATCAATGTGAAACCTAGTTTACTTGATGAATGGACCTTATTGAATGCATAATACATGATGCTAATTTTGCATGTCTACATTTTGCCCCTCTTTGAAGCAATGTACTTGTTGCGTTGGTTCAAAGAATAAACTTGCCACAATCAAAATTAAAAAAATTTATGATTTTTTCGGTTGCCCCAGTGGAAAGAAGTACATTATTACATTGCCCCCTCGAGAGATTGAGCAAAAAAGAGATGATTTTAAGATGCTTAGAATAACAAATCTATATTATCTTAAACAACTTAAATGATGATATGATGTGAGATGGATGAGATTGATGATGTGATATGCCATGATTATGTAAATGCACGATTTATGCAAATGTGATGATTTATGAGATGCTTAGACTAACAGGTCTATATTAGGATGATGATTATGTTGTGATTATGCAAATGTATGATTTATGTAAATGTGATGATTTATGAGATGCTTAGACTAACAGATCTATATTATGATGATGATATGCATGTGATATGATATGCAGAATACTGATGGTTTGTGGATGCAGGATGGATGCACTGGTGATGATGATTAACTATTCATGATGTGATGTTAGTGCGGAAAAGAAGACATTAGATGATGACAAGAGGATCCCACAAGCCAACTTTTTGAGAGATGATGATGAGAAATGATGATAAGAAATGATGATGATAGACGGATGATTTGCTTATCAAGGATTGGGATTTTAAAAGGGTCATTTACCTTATGTTTGATAACACGCATAAGTACGATGCATCAAGGTATAAAGGACCAGGATGGCGTTGTACTTAGTGCGATGGACTTTGGCTCGACAAATAGATAGGAGTATTCTTGTTCACACCTGACATATAGAAACCTTGCTAGGATGCACTTTAGAAGTTTCAACATCTCAGACCAATACACGAGAAAGATATAACCAATCAATGCAATAGTCAACAAGCTGTCCAAAAAATCCTCTATACATATCTAACAAAGCAAGTATTTTCCAAGTTATTTTACAAGAAACGTCCAACAAGCATAGCAGACAAAAGGATAATGATTGTTGCCCCATTCTTATCTCTCTAAATCCTTCATTTGGATATCATCGAAAGGTCCTTGGACTGAGCACAATAAGATAAGTCAAAAGACAAAGATAAAGTACACAAACATGTTGATGTTCTTCAATACCGCTAACCAAAAGTGAATATGTTTTTAAGGATAAGAACCAAAACTTATTGCCAAAAGATAATGCCCATTGTAGGAAGGATACATCCTAGGACATGTTAGTGGATGGCGGCACGTCATTTCATTTATCCAAAGTGCTCTTTCTGATAAATAATGCCCCTTGTAGGAAGGATTCATCCTAGGACATGATGTTATCGGATGATTGATATGGGACTGCTTGGATGATGGACTATCGACACAAAGAATTGACTGACTTGTTTACGTACTGACTTAGACTTGAGACTTGACGTTTTTGAGTTTTACTTTTAACCTGCTAGACTTGTTTCTAACTATTTCACCAAAGGTTGAGGATGACGATCAATTTATTATGGATGGTGTTATTGCAGGTGTGCGAGATGAGATGGATGGATTTTTTCAAATATTTGGATGTTTTTATAATTTTACAATGTTTGAGGATATTTTGGTATTTTTCGATATTTTAAATGTTTTGATTTTTGATTTTCCAATGTTTTGGGGTTTTCTGAGATTTTGACCAAGAGACTAACCTAAAGACCTATCCTAGGGGCCTCGAGGGTTGATCGACAGATTAGCCTTGCCTATGTTATACACGCAGAGACCACGTAGTTCGACTAACAACTTGACCGATTTACAAATGAAGATATACATGATGAAATGTTAGTTTATTATGACAGACTCCTAAAGGATTGACCTAAGTGTCTTGGGGATGATCAAATATCAACTTTGCCTACGTTCAAGCTCAGAGATGATGTAGTTCGACAAGATGACTCTTTGACTTTTTGACCTGACCTTGATTTTGGATTTTGATATGTTTTGATGTTTTGGTTTTGATTTTGATGTTTTGGATTTTTTGATTTTCTGATGTTTTTGATTTTTATGTTTTTGGATTTTCTAATGTTTTGATGTTTTTGGATTTTCTGATTTGAGGACTTTTAAGAATATACACGAATCCGATCCAATGAGAACATGCCCCCAGCGTGATGCAATAAACTACTCCGATAAAGGAAGGACAAACTGACCTTGAGGATGGGCCGAGTAGTACTAGGAGGGATCATGATACAAACACCGGACCAAGCTATGGTTTAGATGCGAGTGGATGAGTGATGGATGGAGATATGAATGCGATGGATGATGCAGAATGAGCCGTACAGATCCTGGTGGATGGAAAGTGCTTATTTACACAAGGTGCCTATTTACCAGTTTTTCACCAAGGTACTTGCCCAAAGTGCCATTGAAGTGGTTTTTGACTAGAGGACGATTTTTTTTCTCTTTACTATTTTTTTAATCCTTGTTCTAATTTTTTTTTTTAATTTTTTTGTTGTCACCAAGACGCCTGTTTGCCAAGTTTTCACCGAAGTAACCATTTTTTTAGGACATTTTCTAATTTTTTTTGGATTTTTTGGTTCTATACCTTGAAAGATTTAGGTATAATTTTTTTTTGAGATGAGAGCTATTCATGGGCTCCTACAGAGGTTCCCCTTTGGGTGTTGATAATTGATATGCCCCTGACTTGTAACTTGCTGTGATGACGAACGGTCCCAACCAATTGGGTTCAAACTTGCCTTTGTTGCTTGGGTTTGGGACATTCTTATGATTTCTTTTAATACCAGTTCTCTGACTTGGAAAGTCCTACTTCTGATTTTCTTATTGTAGCTCCATTTGAGTATATTTTGATAGACTTGCAAATGATTTAAAGCATCTATACGTCGCTCATCCAGTAGCTCCAACTCATTTAGTCTTGATACTCTGTATTCTTCATTTGTGATGAGGTTTTGAAGTGATATCTTGAGGGATGGGAGCTTGATCTCAATGGGGAGTACGACTTCTAATCTGGAGACTAAGGAGAAGGGGGTGGCGTTGGTGGGTGTGCGGATGCTACTTCGATAGGCCTAGAGGGCAAGATTAAGCTGCAGATGCCATTCACAACCTGCGTCATTGACTGTTTTCTTGAAGATTTTCAGAATGGTCTTTTTTGTAGCTTCTGCTTGGCCATTGCCTTGGGGATAGTATAGGGTGGAGAAGCGATGTTGGATTTTGAATTTTTTGCATAAGTCACGAACATCCTGATTCTTGAATGGTGTCCCATTATCTGAGATAATGGCTTGTGGAACACCATAGTGGCATATGAGATAGTTCTGAATGAACTTTGAAATCTGTTTCCCAGTTATGTACATCATGGGTATGGCCTCCACCCACTTAGTAAAGTACTTTGTTGCGGTTATGATGAATTTGTGGCCATTAGATGAGGTGGGTGTGATTTTTCCAATGAGATCGAGTCCCCACTACGAAAAGGGCCATGGTGTGACGATAGGATGAAGCTCTTGAGCTGGAGCATGGATGAGGTCCCCATGCTGCTGACATTGTAGACACTTTCTGGCATGATCATGTGCTTCTCTTTTCATTGTGGGCCAATAATACCCCATCTTCAACAATTTATTAGCTATGGTCATTCCACTCGAGTGTGAACCACAGATACCGTTATGAACTTTAGTTAGAGCGGTCAATGCCTCCTCAACATTTAGGCAGTGTAGTAGGGTTCCTTCTATACTCCTACGATATAGGGTATCTCCTAGGATGACGAATCTAGATGCCTTTTTAACAAAGGTTCATTTTAGGTTTGATGGTAGGTCAGCAAGTATGACTCCTATTCGAAGGTATGTGTAAATGTCATGATACCAAGGATCACTAAGACCAACGATTTCACACACGAATTTTGATTTTGGTACCTCGAATGCGGGTATGAGAAGCTGCTCGATCAGGAATTCATATTTTGGAACATTGTTGGGGATGTCCAGTAGGGACCCAATTGTTGCCATGGCATCTGCTGCTCTATTTTTGGCTTTAGGTATCTGCTCAAATGTAATTTTGATGAAGGATTCTTTGAGAGTCTCCACCAATTTCTTATATGGAGTGATCTTGTCGTCCTTGGTCTGATATTTATCATTGACTTGATTTATGATCAATTGGGAGTCTCCATACACTTTGAGAGCCATGATGTTCCACTGCATTGCTATTCTGAGACCTATGGTCAAAGCCTCGTAATCTACAATGTTATTAGTGCAAGGAAATGCCAATTTGTAAAACCTTGGTATGCAATCCCCTTGTGGGGTGATGAAGAAAACACCAGCTCTTGATCCATGTTGTTTGCATGAGCCATCGAAGTATAGTTTCCAGTGGTTAGCTATGTTGAGATTGAAAATGGATTTATCAGGAAATTTTGAGACGAGAGGGTTCTCTGAATAGATTGGTGCCTCTGCTAGTTGATCTGCAATAACTTGACCCTTGATTGCTTTCCACTCAACATACTCAATGTCGTACTCTGACAATATCATCACCCATTTGGCCATTCTTCCCATGAGCATTGCCTTTGATAGTAAATATTTGAGGGGGTCAATTTTGGCGATGAGCTTTATCTTGTGTGCCAACATGTAGTGTCTAAATTTTTGTGATGCAAACACTATTGCGAGGCATGCTTTCTCGATAAATGAATAGTTTAGCTCATGTCCAACCATTGTTTTGCTAATGTAATAAATAGCCCTCTCCATTCTGTTTTCGTCATGCTAAGCTAGGAGAGCTCCAAGGGCTCCTGCTATTGCTGAAACATATAGAATCAATGAATTTCTTGGGATGGGTGGCATTAATATTGGTGGTGTCAGTAGATATTCCTTGATTTTGTTGAATTCCTCTTCACACTTGGTATCCCATTTGTACGATACTTCCCTGTGGAGTAGGTGAGAGTATGGGTTATGTTTGTCTGCCAGTTGTGCTATGAACCTTCGAATGGATTGAAGTTTGCCTTGGAGGCCTCTCAATTGTTTTAATGTCTTTGGTGCTTCCATTTCGAGGATTGCTTTCACTTTCATTGGATCCACCTTGATACCCCTCATTGATACTATATATCCTAGGAGCTTTCTTGATTGTACGCCAAATACACACTTCTTTGGGTTCAGTCTAACCTTGTACTCCTCCAGTCTATCAAAGATGGCACCTAGGGTTGCTATGTGATCTTTTCTTTTTCTTGACTTAGCTAAAATGTCGTCAACATAGTCTTCGACTGTTTTATAGATCATGTCATGGAATATCAATTTCATGGCTCGTTGATATGTTGCTCCTGTGTTCTTTAGGCCGAATGGCATCATGTTCCAGTAGTAAGTCCCCCATGGACAAGTGAAAGTTGTCTTATGTTGGTCCTCTTTAGCTATCATGATCTGATTGTATCCTGAAAATCCATCCATTAGTGATAACATCTCATGTCCTGCTGTCATGTGTACTATCATGTCAATGTTGGGAAGCGGGAAGTCATCTTTTGGACATGCTTTGTTCAAATCTCTGAAGTTTGTGCAGATTCTAAGGGCTCCATCAAGCTTTGAAATAGGTACCAAGTTTGATACCCATTTCAAATAATATATTGGTCAAATGAATCCTACATCTAACAACTTTTTTAGCTCCATTTTGACCAATAAGGTGATTTGAAGATGTATTTTTCGAAGCTTTTGTTTGACAGGCTTTGCTTTTGGATACACTGCTAAGTGGTGAACCATAGTCTTTGGATCAAGTCCTGGCATGTCAGCATAACTCCATGTGAAGTTTATTTGTCTTTCCCTTAGGAATGCTGCTAGGAGCTCTTGCTCTTCTGATAGTAGTGATTCTACATAGAATGTGATATGCGGGGTCTCCTTTGTTCCTAGGTTGACAGGATTGCATTTTTCTGCCAAGACTACTGACTTTTCTTGATGAATAGCTCTTAAAGGAAGATTGAATCCCCCATCCTCGGGTGCCTCAAAGAGGTTTTCACCGTTGGATGCGTCCTATTTACTTTTTTCTTGTCAGAGAGTGCCACAGTATGGTTTTCACTCAAGGACTTGGATATTATTCTTAATTTCTCACTTTTGCGATTAAAGGATTCAATCGTTTCCCCATAATAGGCATGTGTGTCCAACTCAATTATAAACCCTACTTTGTGATCCCATCTGGAATGTTGTCCCACAATCCCATGAATTCTGAGAGTGCCTCATCATTTTTGAATGTATCAAGAACCGGTGGTCCTCGTTGGTCATAGTCAATCAGTTGGGGGTAAATTAAGCGGATTTCATGATCTTGGTGATCTGATTCAAAAGATAGGGTGCTAATCATGCAAAGAGTGGTATCTTCGAATAGCCTAGGTAGATTGGATATGGGGTCCTCATCATCGCTACTACTATAGATATTGGTTATATCAAAGGTATAGTTATCTAGAACATGACCTGTGGATACTGGTAATCATAGTTCTACTGCAGTTGGCTGATGAGGTTTATTAACCACTCTAATCAGAGGACTTCAGCCACATATGGTTATACTCAGAGGGGTACATCCAAGGCCAAGATTTGTTATTGGTCGCATCTTTGGCATGATAGGTATTATGATCCCATTATCATTTTGTCCAAGTCTTTGATTTCTGTCGTAGCCCATTGTGAGCATCATTTGCAGACCCTTGCTTCTATTATCCATTGGTAATTCAGGTGCTGGTCTTTCATCTTGATATAACATATGTGATGGATCTTCCTCAATAACCTCCTAGCCAAGGTCTCCCCATCTTGTGAATTCGGGATAGTCTTCAGGAGATGTTTGTGATGTGGAAGCTTGGTTTTCTTGTGGACGTCCCCGTGATCTAGAAGATTATGGTAACTCTCCTACCACAAAACCATTGTTAGGGAGCTTGTAGCTTCCACAACCGTCATCCTAGATGTGAGCTTAATGTCAGAAATGGTGGGAATGGTGGGAGTGGTGGGTGTCTTTGTCACAGAAGTGGATGCGAGGGTGGCAGGATCGATGTATGGTGTGGATGGGCCCTCACCATTTTTTGGTACTTGGGGGATTTTTTAATAGTTTGCTTCAAGATTTTTGCAGTACGAGAAAGGTTTGGGATCTCCATGGATGGTAAATTCTTGTCCATTATGTGTAAATTTCACACATTGGTGGAAGGTTGATGCTACTGCTTTCATTGCATGGATCCATGGACATCCTAGGAGGATGTTATATGGAAAGTCAAGGTCCAAGACTTGACAAGTGGTTTCCATGAGAGCCGACCCTACTTGAATAGGGAGTTTGATCGTGCCTTGAGACACTCTTTCTTGATCATCATATGCTCTTATCATGATACCCTTCCCTTTGTCTATATAATATTTTAATATTTTCAACTACTTGATGAGATTGAGAGAACAAATATTCAAACCCGCACCTCCATCCACCAAGACCCTTTTAATTTTTCTCTTATGTAATATGGCTTCCAAGTGAAGTGCATGGTTGTGAGATGGTTGGGTGGGGAAATCTTGGTTAGAGAATGTAAGAAGATTAGGCGTAATGATATTTCTGACCATAGCTTGGAATTGCTCCGCATTAAGGTCTACGGGAACAATGGATGAGGCCAACGCTTCTTCAAGGATTTTCCTATGGGCAGATGAGATTTTTAGCAACTCCATGATGGAGATTTGCTCTAGTGTTCTCTTGAGTTAATCTAGGACATTATAGCCATTAGGAATGGATCTAGCTATAGGGGATCTATTTGGCTAGGATGATCATGTGATGGTTACTTTGCCGCCTCTTGTGGTGACTCCACAATCTTCGGCATAGGTGCCCTTGATAGTAATGACCATGTAGTTTTCATCTAGGGAGGAAATGACTGTTTCATACACATGATTTACATTTGAGTGGATGCCCTTCCCTTTATCTTTGTTATTTTTATTCCCTTTGTTGCCATGATTCAGCATCAGATTCGTATATATCTTAAGATCCTGATTTCTGGTAGGTTGTTCTACATTTATGATTCTTTTATTGATGAGATCTTGAACAATATTTTTTAATCTCATGCAACTATTTGTGGTATGGCCTTTGATTTTATGGAATTCGCAAAGTTGATTTTCATTGTACCAAGGAGGTTTCACATCTGGTTCATGGTAATTTTCAAAGGTAGGAGCCTGAATGAGTTTTTCGTCTATGAGCTTTTTCATTATGTCCTCAAGTGGTTCCCCCAAAGTGGTGTATTTTCGCTTGGGATAAATCTTGTGTTGGGGTGGTCCTCTTTGCTCATTGAGATTATTGATTGTTGGATTGTTGTTTTGGTGTTGTGTTTGGATTTGTGGTGCGGGTGTATGTTGGCGAGGAGCACTAATGACCACTTTGGCATCAATGACACCATCATTAGTAATGTTTTTGTTTCTTGCCCACGTATGAGGTTTATTGTTGTAATTGGATGGTGGGCATTTTTTTGTTGTTCGTGGTATGATGTTGATTCTGCAGGTTGAGTTATGAGGGCTCTTTCAATGCTGAGCGCCTTGGGGATCAATTGATCATATGTGGTGATGCCCTGAACCTTGAGATGAAATGCCAAGCGGCCTTCAAGGTTGGCTATGATGGTGCAAACTTGTTGTTCTTTTGGCATGTTTCACTTGCTCCGATTGGCCTTGGATTGCCATCCTTGTAAGAATGAAGTGAATGATTCTCCCTTTCCTTGTTTTAGAGCTGAGAGTTCTTCTAGACTAACATCCATTGCAATGTTGCATGCATAATTTTTAATGAATGTGTCCCTAATTTCTTGGAATGTTCTAATACCTGAAGGTAAGCGAGAGAACCATTCTACAGCATGGCCTACCAATCTCCTAGGGAATAACTGCATCAGATAAATATCATCATATGCGACTTCCATGCAATGAACCTGAAATTCCCTGATGTGATCTTCAGGGTTTCCCGTCCCTCGATATTTGTCAAATTTGGGGATTTCAAATCCCTTGGGGAATGGTTTTATCACTAGGTTTCTGTCGAATGGATACAGACACAAGTTGCTTGGTGTCTTCATTGTTCATCCTGATTGGAGATCAAGCACTTGTTGCAAGAGCAACCTGATTTGTGTCGTCACATCATTTTGCGGATCATGGGGTGGGATGAAAGTGTTTTGGGGTGTTTCAATCGTGGGCTAGATGGTTGGGTTGGTTGGTGTGTTGTTTGATGGTATCTGTATGTTTTGTTGAGCGAGGTAGGCTTCCACCTGCTTTTGTATGAAAAACGCTTGTTGTTGATCTTGTTGTTGTTGCACTAAGATTTGTGCTTGCTGTTGTGCCTGTTGTTGTTCCAACAACGCTTGTTGTTGGGCTACCAATTCAATTACTTCTTGTTGCTCTTGATATTGCTTTATTGCTTGCTGATATGCTTGCAATTGCACTGCTTGTCTTTGTGCAAGAAGTTGTGCTTGATATTGGGCTTGTTGTGCTTGATATTGAGCTTGCGCTTGTGCAGCTTGTGCTTGTGATGCTTGTTGTTGCAATAGAAGTTGTGCTTGAGTGGCCTTTCGTGCTTGAAATGCTTGCACGACTTGTTGTTGTTGTTGTAATAAAGCTTGGTCTTGTGTGGCTTGTTATGTTTGTAGTGTGGCTTGGGCTGCTTGGGTGGCTTGCATAGCTTGAGCAGCTTGCTGAGTAGCTAGGTGTATGGCTTTTTGATTTTGCACTTGTTGAAATCCCCTTTGAAAAGCAGCTTGAAATGATGCGTTGTATTGGCTTGATGTGGTGAAAGTTGGTGGTGGTGGGGGTGGTGGTAGATTTAGAATGGCGTTTTTGGTAGTGGTGAGCGGTGATGTCATGTTGATTATTTGATTGGTGGATGGTGTTGTTGGTGTGGTGGTTTGAGTGATAAGTGGCATCATTGATGTGATTGGCCCTTGAGAGACCATGCTTTGTGATGTTATGGTGGTGTTCGATGATGTAGAAATTGCTTGTGTGTTTGTCATCTGTTGTTGCGATGTCGACAACAAATTTTGAGCGTTTGGCATAATTCTTTGATTGATATTTAGGATGTTGTTTTGATCGATACTTGGTAAAGGAGGAAGCCCTAAT
The DNA here is from genome assembly GCA_007258455.2 of Sequoia sempervirens. Taxonomy (NCBI): domain Eukaryota; kingdom Viridiplantae; phylum Streptophyta; class Pinopsida; order Cupressales; family Cupressaceae; genus Sequoia; species Sequoia sempervirens. The sequence continues at coordinate 227,853,855 of VDFB02252616.1, read as the reverse complement.
CCAAGGAGTGGTGCGGATGATGATGGATGATGATTGATATTTAGGAAGGGGAAGTGGTGGAAATGTAAGGGGTATGTGTCCTTGCGAAAATGTTGTGGTGTCAAAAATGCCCCCTGGTTCGAATATGTCTCCTTCCTCTTGTGAATTTGTGAGGAAAGGAGTTTGAGGTGTTGCGCGGAAAAATGTTGATGATGGATCATGATGGAAATTGAGAGGAACATTCTTGTGTAATGGGTTGTTGAGTATGTTTTGTTCCAAGATGGTGTTTGCCTCTATGTCTTGATTGTTAACAAGGGGGTGTGATTGAATAGCATCGAGAAATGCATTTCCCTCATTAACGTTAGGTTGGGTTGGAGCAAAAGATGTCATGATTTGCGAAATGTTTTGTGTGATGTTTTGGGATGGGGGTGTGGATGAAATGGGAATGATGGATGAGATTGGAGGAAATTATGTCTCTACTATGGTACTTATGTCAAAATCCAAAGGTAACTTGGCCCCTTGTTTTGCTAGCTCAAGCATGTATAATGAAGGGTCAAGTTTGATCATGATGTTGATGATTTTATGGTTCTCCAAATTTTGGAGCATTTCAGTTATTTCTTCATGAGACATTCCAAAGGTCAGATCCTCTCCTTGGTTTTCCTCTTGTGGATTTTGCGATGATGTTGGAAGGTTGACTGTGAGAGTTCCAGACCCAATGGGATTCATTTTAGGAGTGGTTTGACTTAAATCACTTGATTTGTGAGATGATGTGTTTTTTGATGTTTGAAGGATAGATGAAAAATATTTTGATTTGCTTTGATCCTACAATGAACCTAAAAAAGACACTTTGTTTGCCTAGACCTAGGTATTGAAGAACAAGCTTTTCTCTAAACAAGATGTTCAAACTCTCTGAAAAGATTTGGGTTTTGGGAATAATAGAGTGAATACAAACCGAGATTGTTCCTTGAAGCTTTTTTGTAAAAGTTGAAAATTAGTCTTTGTCTAACTTCGTATAACATAGAGAGACGTTCTTGATGGGCTTTCAAAGTAAGGGCTTTCACCTTTGGTTTCTTGATTTTGATTTTGCGTGAAATCATTGGAGACACATGTGTGGGGTCCAATTGTTTTTAATATTTGCTTAATGGATTCTTTTTACCAAAAACACACTCTTGATTAGATTTCAAACTGAATGTCCAATGTCTCAACTTCGTCTCATTTCACAAGGTATATTATGCGAAACTTTGATGAAATTAAGGCAAGGATTACCTATTGTTTAACTTTAGTGGGAAAATTGAGATGTAAATTCAAGTGCTTGGAAACCTCTAAGGATTTAATCCCAAGGGCAAGCAATAACACGAGAATTCGGTCAATGGTATTTTCCTCCTAAAGGGTTTGAAATTTTGAGGATCATGTTGAATGTTTGTTTTCAAATGTTTTTGATCAAAGCACTGTGTTTTCAAACAAGAACAAGTACAACCCTATGGATGTGAAAGATAGTATTTTTTGGATCCCCACTTGGACAAGTACAACTACGCTTATCTTTAGCGAATGGTTAGATGCTTGACCCCACTGGCTTCCCTCCATGACACTCACTTATACGGGGCAGCCAAGCATCAACACCTATGAAACTCCTATGGCATGTTTTCCATTTCTACTAAAGATCATAAAAGTGTGGGGTGGCTTTAGAACGACTGTTCTTGCACCAACAAATAGATTAAGGATTTTGGAAAATTCTAGCACATGGGTTTTAATAAGGACTTTCCGTTCATGGAGATTGACCCATATGGCAAGAGTCCCCTTTCTGATCCATCTTGTCAGAATCAATCGCATGATATTGGCGTTTACTCCAATACCCACATTTATATCCCGGTTGGAAATACTCTTGGCTTTAGAGTGTTACTGGTTGAGTCGTTCCCTTGGGTGAGTACTTTTTCCCCAAGGCAGGCCCTCTAGGATAAACAAAATTGAGTAAAGACAAAATCCATAACTCGATCAATCTTTGATGGCAACAAACAGAGGGAATATATGCGATAATCCCCCCACTCACACTCACACAAGATCTTGTTCAATTTTAAACCCAAATCAAAATGTGGAGGCAATCTTTTATGCAACTTAATTTCATCAAAAAGACTTTTGGTTATCAAGATTGCTGTGAAGCGTAAGAGAAGTGAATACGCCTTTTTAGATGAGATTACTTTGAATAAGAGATTACGAAACACAAAAAACACATGTTCATTTGAAGCCTCAAAGCAATGATGAATTCGTTTTAAAGCACCAAACGAAATATGAGTTAGCCTAAAATAGAAAATTAAAGCGCACGACAAACTCTCCAAGCATTTTGAAATGTTAATTTTAAAACCGAAGATGAGTTAACATGAAACCGAAAATTAAGGCATGGAATGTAAGCCCTTGAGCATTAAAAAATGATTTGTGAGTTTCAAATTTTGATGCTCAATTCTTCCACTCCAACTTCGCTTTCTTTTTCACTCAACTCCAATGCTTGATTCCAATGTCGATTTCACCTTTACCTTTTGCTTTTCTTTGTTTTCCTTCATTTTCACCTTTTACGCTTTCCTTCATCTTCCTTCTTTTACCTATTAAACAAAAGATACTCATGTGAGGATCAAAATATTAAACTCATTTTGATGATTAACTTTAAATAATAACATGATCTCAAATGAATGGACAAATTAATCACAAAGAATGATTCCTTAAAAATCCTTATCATAAATTTCAAATTTTAACTATGACCATAATAATGAAAATGATTCACAAAGCTAATGAATTGTATCCCTAAGTCAACTTTAAAGAACAAATCTCTCAAAAGCCTTATCATCAATTTCAAATTTTAAACTATGACCATAATAATGGAAATGATTCACAAAGCTAATGAATTGTATCCCTAAGTCAACTTTAAAGAACAAATCTCTCAAAAGCCTTATCATCAATTTCAAATTTTAAACTATGACCATAATAATGGAAATGATTCACAAAGATAATAAATGGTATCAGATTGATTAAGTGTGCTGAAATCATCAATTGATTAAATGTACGTTAGAGCCCAAAATAAGTGCGATAGGAGACTTTCCACTCATTACAGACATGGCTGGACACAACGCATCAGCATATAAATGCAAGAATATGTGCTGTCAGACAAAGATAATTGGCTGTGGGGACTTTTACAGATGATAATGATAAGCAGTGGCCAAGATACCACTGAATCATTGACTAAAATGATAATTACGGTTGAAGAAGAGCAGAGAAATGCATCAGTCATAAATTGGTGTTTATAGAGCTATGTTGTATATTAGTACGAACACCTATCAACACTTAATGAAATGGAGATCTCCGTCAGCTGCTTGAAAGATTATACTTCTTGGTGCATTTATTATGTACCTCATGTTGTATTCTAGGACTAATCAATATAGGTGTGAGTGATTGGTGCACTTTTTACTGCCTCAAACTTGCCTATTGTTTTTTTTACCCAATAGAGTAGCTTTTATAATATTTCAAGTTAATGTAGTCGGTACGTAGAAAGTCACGTCCTCCATAAAAAATCTTTGGTCGACACATCCAACAGAACAAAGTTGCATGAAATAAAAACAATGAACATAATTTGTTTAAAAGCTTTCCAGCTACTGTTTTGGCTAAAGCTTTAAATAAATTACCTCTCTATTGCTTATCTTGCACTAAAGAAATAAAAGATAGCCAATATATTTAAAGTAAGAACGATATCCTTTAGTTGACATAACCGATGTGAATGGTATTTCTCCTAGAACTGTCATTCAAAAAAATAAAATAAAATAAAAGATCTGATTTATTACTACTTCATTTAATGGCAAGCTGGCTCAATGAATTCTCCAAGCAGCAATACGATATGAATAGATCTTTACCATATACAAATCACATCAAAATTAATCATTCATTATTTGTTCAAAAATAAAATACAGAGACAATGCAGCAAGTTACCAATCACATCAACTTTTAATCATTCATTACTCTTTCGAAGAGGAAACACAGAAATGGTGTAATAAATTTGCAATTTTCTTGAGCAGCCAACATAGACTTTAGGGGATGCACTTATTTAAGAAAACCGAGCCAAGAACAAGAGGTTATCAGATTGAAGAGCAGGCGAAAAATGAGAGAAGGTTTTTATGTTGAGCCAAAAGTTAAGCTAATGTTCATTATTCAAATTTGTGCTATCAATGATATGCATCCAAGGACAAGAAAGATACTATAGCTTCTGCGTTTGAGGCAGATCTTCAATGGCATCTTTCGAAAAGTGAATAAAGCAACAATGAACATGTTGCATCTAGTCGAGCCATATGTGACCTTGGGATATCTCAATCTAAAAGGTATAAGAGATATGATTTACAAGAGAGGTTACAGAAAGGCAGATAAGCAGTGAGTTCCTTTGGTTGACAACTCTGTCATTGAAAAGGTTTTAGGTCGATATGGCATAATCTGCATTGAAGATCTTATACATGGCGCTTCTACTATTGGCCCCAATTTTACAAAGGAAAACAACTTTTTGTGGCCATTCAAACTCAGAATAGTTTCCTATCAAGACTTATTTGATAGAGCATCCATGTGGCACTGGTTTTGAAGACTATATCAACCACAAAAAAAAGCACACAAAGGATTCTTGAGACCCAAGCTTTGGTCTTTCTATATACAAAATGGACAGGGATGACCATGCCAAAATCTGTGTCTGGATTTCAAGACAAATTTTTTATCAAAAGGTCTTTGATATGACGCGATGACCAAGAAAATGAGTATCTAAAAGAGGAGAGTTCTATCTCCACAAGCTCCTAGAAGGCCACCTACGAAAGAAAAAAATCATTGGGTTTTAAACATAAATGTAAGCAAGGTATCTCATTTATCATACGCTTGAAAGTAGATTAGAAGCTAATATCTAGGCATACTATTATAACCAATCCAAAATTATGCAATTTAAGCATACTAATATCATTCGGTTTGATCATTGTGAACACACAAACGCAATAAAAAGTTGATAAATCTATATTAAAAGCATATAAGCTCAAATGCATAAAGCGTACAAACTTCCCTCCTTCTAGTGCCACATGTGAGCACCCATTAAAATCTGCAAACACTAAACTTCAAGCATGGGTTAGTACCTACAAATTCCTCAAAATGCTCCTATGAAATAATGCAAAATGCTTCCTAAATATGATAACAAAACAAACTAAACTAAAAGCATGAAAGATACATAATGCACACCTATTCCATAGTGGATTGGTGTCACTTTGTTGTGAAAAGTGACCCTTTCCCAACCCTTGACAAGCTCAAATGCTACAAATGCAATGGTGATGGAGTAAGAAGAGCAAAATTAGTTCTCAATCCAAGAGAGTAACTTTGCAATGTTGGAAGGGACAAGTCAACTTATCATCATTTTCAAACTTGATGGAATATTCTATTTTATGCCAAGTTGAAAGAAAATGAAGATTTTAATAAATCAATAAATTGATTTATTTGTGCAAGTGGGAATATCTAGAGGATGTGATGGGTGGTTAGGTTAGGCTAATTAGAATTAGATTAGCTTAATGATGATTAGGATGATTTTGACCTTTTTGACTTAAATATTTGATTTATTTAAATCAGAAAAGGATGGAATATGCATTTGAATTTCAATTTAATAAAGTTTCGTTTATTTAATTAAAAGGTTTATGTTTGATTTATTTAATTTAAATGAACAACCTTAGGAATGAACTTAATGAGTTTAATCTACCTAATGAATGGATGAAGGTGAAATTGATTAATTTAATGAGTGGATGAATGTGAAACCTGGTTTACTTGATGAATGGACCTTATTGAATGCATAATGCTTGATGATAATTTTGCATGTCTACATGATTAAATAAACTAACTTTATTTAATTGAATCCTAATGTACTCTTTTAATTAAATAAATCAATTTCATTTAGTTAAATCCTAATGATCTTCATTTAATTGAATAAATCAAATTTATTTAATTAAATTACCAATATCTCAAATTCCTCTCACTTTGATTTAAATAAATCTAAATATCTAAATCAAATGTCAAATCAACTAATTCCATATAAGTTAAATTAATCACAAATTAGTTAACTCCTAAATCCTCCATTCCTCTAGCTTTTGCAACTTGCACATGTAAATCAATTTATTTGATTTATTAATTCCTCTATTTCTATTCAAATATGGTATATTCTTGGAATATTCCATTTATTTGAATTCTCCCTCCTAAAGGACTCTTGTCCTCCAACTTGGCATTTATGGCTCTTACATGTCCTCTCCTTGAGCCAACTTGGCATTAACTCCTCTTACAACTCTTCTTCCACAAGCCATCTTTTGAATTTCAAATTCCACCTACATGCATTTAACATGCACATTGTTCAAAATATGCTCCACTCTCCTTCATTAGCATGTTGACAAGTGGCACAATACAATTGGTTCAAATTTTATCCCACATTCATCCTATTCTTCAATCTTCAAACTTTCTTAATTATAAATAGAGGTCTTCTCTATTGATTTGGGATCCACAATCATCCACAAATTCAAGCAAGGTTATTATCCACAAGTTTATGCAGGTTCATCCATACTTTCATCCAAGTTAGCATAGAATTTCATCATCCATAGTTAGGTTATTGGCATTTTACATCAAGAATCACACATCTATCATCAAGCTTATCAAGGAATTGGGAAAGGGCTTATTTCCACATCAAAGAAGCACCAATTCCCCCGTGAGATGTTGGTTTGAGCATTTTGAATGAGATTTCATTAGCTTTTATTTGATATTTTACTTTGTTTTCTTGTTCTTATACTTGAATGAATTTCATGGGGAATGTTGGTTTAAAATTCTTTATTGACTAATATTTGATTGTTTGTTCATGTTTGAACAAGTCTAGACCAAGCATTCACATTTTACAATGATTCTAGTGAGGAAGGAAAATTGCAAAAAATTCCCCCATGCAAAAAAAATTGGTTTTTGTGGATTCGAATGAACTTTTGGTTCAAGCAAACCCCGTTTGAGTGAACCCATTAAATGTTGGGTCCCACCATTCTTGGGAAAAAACCAAAAGGAAAGCTTTGTGGAAAGGGGGTTTGCTCGAACCTTGGTTTGAGTGAACCTCCAAGGGGGGTTCACTCAAACCCCCTTCTCCCCCTCTGGCACCAAAAATCTCTATATTTTTTTCCCTTTATTATGCATCTCGAGGCTTATTTCAACTGAAATCCTAACATATTCAACAAATACACTTAATATTTTAACCCCCCGACATTTCCTCAGCTTAGAAAACTAGGGTGGGACTCATATGCCACCTTGGGAATGAGTTCCCCTAGGTGGGACCCATATGCCACCTTGGGCATATGAGTCCCCCTAGGTGGGACTCATAGGCCACCTTGGGTGTATGAGTCCCATTTGGTGCATTTTTAGGCGTTTGAGCGAGAAATCAAGGTTTTGAATTCAAATTTTATGAATATTAGCATTTGGGATCTAATAAACGGTAAAGTAGATGGAGTGCCTATATAAATAAGGTTTCAAATCATTATTTCACTAATCAATCAAGAGTCAAGCATTCTAATACTTCCTAAGATTATTATAGAGTATTCAAGAGCATTTCTAAGGCATTCAAGGGAAGATTTGTAGAAGATTATTGCAACAATTAAAGATCCATTATCATGTTAAAGGCTTGATGCATCATGCATGTGGTGTTGAGCTAATGTTGTGATGTATTGTTCAAGATCAATTCAAGTATTCAAAGGCATTATCTTTCATCAAGAGTCATGATCAAGATCTACATCCATTGAGGCCACTTCATGCTTGTTTGTAGATCTACAAGGTTTCAAACAAGGTTCTATTATTTCATCTTAAGTTTCATGCTTCATTTCATTCATGTTTCATTTATCATTAAGGTTTGATTACCAAGACAAGGTTTGACCAAGGAAAACCCCCATTCCCTAACAAAACAACATTTTTCTCCCTCTTCTTGAGTGATTTCAGATATAGGTGCTTTGAGGCCTAAAGATCCTTTGAAGGCAAGGTTGCAAGATTGAGGAAATTTGTCAAGGTTGTCAAAAGGTTGTCATCTTCATAGAAAGTCCTCTATAAGCCCAAATGATGCAATAGCATCCAGCAGTGTAGGGCAATCTTGCATCACCCAAAAAAATTGTTTTCTTTATTTTCTTTAGTTGTTTTGAGTCCCATGATGGCACTTAAGGGGTGTAAGACAACCAGGCATAAAAAATAGCAAAAAATAGGCACTTACTATTTTTAGTAAGCAGGGTTGTATGGACCTTAAAATTTACCCCAAGGAGAAAAATTAAAGAAAATTTTCAGTCACGAAAGAATCACCTCAATACCCTACACGGTTTGGGAGAAATTAAAGTTTTTGTCCCAAGAAATTTCTCCAATGCAGCTTCAAAATCAGATATAAAACTTTAGAAGCCCTGAAATAGCTCAAAAAGTGAATGTATCGACCTACGATGGGTTTGTGTGTTGTAGATATCTTTGAGAAATTTCCAATGATATGCAATAATAGCGAATCAAACACTTGGATCAAAATTTATTCCCCCGTGAAGTTGCCCATCTAAAAAGTGAATTTCATTAAAATTTCTTCCTAGGCCAGAAATCAAACAGCGAGACTTTTGGCGCCAAAACAAAAGAGAAAGTTGCACTTTCTAGAACATTCTAGGGAGGTTATTGAGTAAAATAAAAAGGGATATGAGGGGGTTGTAGAAGGTGGCTCCATTAGTGCAAATTGTGGCTCCGAATAATATATTTTTATTTTTAGACTTAATTTTGTTGTAATGAATCAAGCCCATGAGGCTGTAGCATGTAAGCTTTGAATTTTTAATTTCATTTTCTAAAATATAATTGAAAGGGAGTTATTTTTTTGTCTCGCATCTTCTGTGTTGGTATCTTTTGTTGTGATTTGTGTGGGTTTTGGGTGGTTTGGGCCTCATCAAGTGGTATCAGAGCAGGAGTTCTTGAGCCTGTAATAGAGTGTCGAACATGACATAGTTGCAATAAGACCTATGAGTGTGGGTTGAGTTCAAGATGCCTCCAAGATGTTCCCAGTATGGAAGAGGTAGAGGTCGAGGTGGTGGAGGAAGAGATCCACCTAGAAATGAAATCAGAGCCCTTAGAAGGCAATTAGAAACCTTGCAGCAAGAGGTTCGAAAAAGATATGTGCAACGAGATAGAGATGATAGTGAAGATGAAATAGAAGAGGAAATGGAAGAGGAAGTGCAGGATCTAATGGATCCTGGAGAAAGAAGGTTGATGCGAGCGATCTAAAGCATTGGGAAGAGACCTAAAATAGAGATATCAAGTTTTAGTGGAAGTCTGAACCTTGAAGAATTGATTGATTGGATCAATGAAATGGAGGAATTTTTTGAGTTTGAGGAGATTGAAGATCCTCACAGAGTGAGGTTAGCAAAGACAATTGAAAGGTCATGCCAATATATGGTAGAAAGAGGTCTAGTTAGAAAGAGGAAGACAAGGGAAAGATAAAATTTCTAGATGGGATAGAATGGTGTCAAAATTGAAGAAACAATTTATTTCAGTCGATTTCAAATTGGAGCTTTTCAAGAAGATGCAGAGCTTGAGGCAAGGAACAAGGACAATGAAAGAATATATAGAGGAATTTTGCAAGGTCATGATTCAGACAGGACATTCTAAGGTGAATAAAGAGAAAGTTGCTTGTTATATTAATGGGTTGAAGCCAAGCATACAGGAAGAATTGGCACTGGTAAGAAATGGAAGAGGAAGTGTAGGATCTAATGGATCCTGGAGAAAGAAGGTTGTTGTGAGCGATCTAAAGCATTGGGAATAGATCTAAAATAGAGGTATCAACTTTTAGTGGAAGTCTGAATCCTGAAGAATTGATCGATTGGATCGATGAAATGGAGGAATTTTTTGAGTTTGAGGAGATTGAAGATCCTCATAGAGTGAGGTTAGCAAAGACAATTGAAAGGTCATGTCAATATATGGTAGAAAGAGGTCTAGTTAGAAAGAGGAAGACAAGGGAAAGATAAAATTTCCAGATGGGATAGAATGGTGTCAAAATTGAAGAAACAATTTATTTCAGTCGATTAGAAATTGGAGCTTTTCAAGAAGATGCAAAGCTTGAGGCAAGGAACAAGGACAGTGAAAGAATATATAGAGGAATTTCACAAGGTCATGATTCAGACAGGACATTTTGAGGTGAAAGTTGCTTGTTATATCAATGAGTTGAAGCCAAGCATATAAGAAGAATTGGCATTGGTAAGAATGACCACCATTGAGGATGCTTATCAGTTTTATCTAAAGGTTGAAGAATGGTTGAACAAGAGGTTTGAGAAAAAACAATGAGGTGGAGGTCGTGGAGGAAAGACTGGTGGACGATCATATGGAGGTTGAAATAAAGATCAAAACAAGGGTGAAGGCTCTAGTAGTAGCCAAAACCAGAAAGGAGATAATACCTACCATCCTTGTGATTAGAATAATGGAGACCAAAGAGGAAGATCTGGACAAGTACTAGGAAGAGGAGGCTTCTGTGGAACTTGTTTCCAGTGTGGAGAAGAAGTACATGGAGCCTATGAGTGTCCTCAACATCAAAGAAGGACAAATAGAAGACCTGAGTGTAATGCACGAGTTGCACATGTAGATGAAGATGTTGAGTCTTCACATTCTGAGGATGCAGAAAGATGAGAGGTTCTTGTTACTAGAAAAGCCTTGCTGAATGAGGATAAGGAACCAACTCAAAGGAATAATTTGTTTTGCACCAGATGTATGTGTGAAGGTAAAGTTTGCAATGTTATTATTGATGGAGGTAGTACTGATAACCTTGTTTTAAAAGAAATGATTAGTAAGTTGCAGTTGGAGAGAAGAAGACATCTGAACCCATACCGAATTGCTTGGTTGCAGAAGGACCATAAAGCCTTGGTAAATGAAAAATGTCTAGTAAAGTTCACTATTGGAAATTACCATGATGAGGTATTGTGTGATATTATGCCTATGGATTTTTTTCATATGTTGTTAGGAAGACCGTGGTAGTTTGCTTGGTGAGCAGTACATGATGGACATGCCAACACCTATTCTTTGAGAAAGGATGGAGTTCGTCATAAGTTAAATCCCTTGAAAGAGGCAAAGGAAAGGGAATGTAGTAATGCAAGAATTTGTTTGGTTGATGGAAGAAAGTTCCTAAAAGGTATGAAGCATGAGCATATGTGTTTTGCATTGATCCCTAGAGTTGATAAAGAAGATACTATTGAGGTACCTATAGAGGTTTCAAATTTGTTGAATGAGTTTCGAGCTCTTATTTCTGATAATATACCTAAAGGTTTTCCTCTAGAAAGAAAGATTAGTCATCAGATGAACCTGATTCCTGGACCCAGCTTGTCAAATAAGGTAACTCATCATATGACTCATGAAAATAGCGAAGAGTTGAACAGACAAGTGCAAGAGTTGTTGCAGAAGGGATTGATTCAAGAGAGTGAGTCCATGTGCAGTACCTACAGTACTACTAAAGAAGGATGGGGAATGACGGATGTGTACAGATTCTAGAGCCATCAACAAGATCACCATCAAGTACATATTCCCCTTGCCAAGGATGGATGACATTATGGATTGTTTGAGTGGAGCTGAGTACTTCACAAAGATAGATCTGAAGAACGGATATCACCAAATCTGGATTAGAGAAGGAGATGAATGGAAGATAGCCTTCAAAACCAAGGAGGGCTTGTATGAGTGGTTAGTCATTCCTTTTGGGCTAACCAATGTACTGAGCACATTTATGTGGCTTATGAATGAAGTATTAAATGAATTTTTAGGAAATTTTTTTATTGTTTATTTGGATGATATTTTGATTTTTAGTAAGACATTGGAGGAGCACCTGATGCATATCTGAAATTTTTTTGAGGAGCTAAGGGAGGAGAAGTTGTTGATTAATTTGAAGAAATATAGTTTTGTTAAAAGGGAGTTGGTGTATCTAGGATTTTTTGTCTCAGTAGAGGGTCTTAAAATAGATCCAAAGAAGGTGAGAGCTATCATTGAATGGCCTACCCCAAGGAGTGTTACAGAGGTAAGATCATTTAATGTTCTAGCAAGTTTTTACAGAAAGTTTATTAAGAATTTTAGTAGTATTTGCACACCTCTAACTGAAGCAATGAGAGGGGATAGAAAAGAGTTTAAGTGGACTATAGGAGTAGTCAAAAGTTTTGATATGTTGAAGAAGAAAGTTATAGAGCAACCTATTTTGACACTTCTAGATTTTAATAAGGTATTTCAGGTAGATTGTGAAGCTAGTGGCACTGCCATAGGAGTTGTTTTGAGTCAAGAAGAGTTATACTTTTGTTTTGAAGCACAAGAGTAGAAGGTCAAACAAAGTTGCAAATGCCTTAAGTAGAAGGAAAAATTTGTTGATAGAGATGAATATAGAGGTTGTTGGGTTCAATGAACTCAAGAGTTGTTTGTTGGGTTCAATGAACTCAAGAGTTTGTTGGGTTCATGTTGTAGAGTTATTTTCCAGAGAGGTGGTGAGACTACATGGTCTACCAAAGAGTATAGTTTCAGAAAAAGATACCAAATTTGTTGGTTATTTCTAGAGGACATTATGGAAGGAGTTGAAGACAGATTTGAAGTTTAGTTCTTCACACCATCCATAGATTGATGGACAAACAAAGGTGGTTTATAGGAGTTTGGGTAACCTGCTAAGATGCTTAGTTGGAGATAAGCCTAAGGGATGGGATTTGATTATACCACAGGTGGAATTTGCTTACAACAATTCTATCAATAGGAGCACTGGTAAATCACCACTACAGATTGTGTATGGGAGTAGTCCAAGAACTGTTTTTGAACTGAGAAAGATGGATAAGGGGAAAAAGATTAGTGCTGAGGTTGAAGATTTTGCTAAGCACCTAAAGAATTTGCACAAAGAGGTGAAGAAACATATCAATAAGATGAGCTCACAATATAAGGCTCAGGCGGATTAGAAAAGGAGGTATAAGGAGTTCTAGGTAGGAGATGAATTCATGGTTCATTTAAGAAAGGAAAGGTTTCTAGTTGGTACATACAAGAAGTTAAAGATGAAGTTTGGACCATGCAAGATCCTCAAGAAGCATGATTCATGAAATGCTTATGAGGTAGAGTTTCCTAGTGGAATAAACATTTCTCTTGTGTTCAACATTGCTGATTTGACAAAGTATCATGAAGGTGATATAGAGGAGGGGTTGATAAATGAACATTGGAAAATTCCAGCACCTACTTTAGAGAAGTAAGAGATAGAAGAAATCTTGGATAGCCGTGTGGGTAGAAGCATGAGAAATAGGAAATATGCAGAGTACTTGGTTAAATGGAGAAGAAATCTTGGATAGCCGTGTGGGTAGAAGCATGAGAAACAAGAAATATGCAGAGTACTTGGTTAAATGGAGCAGAAATCTTGTTGAAGATTCATCATGGTTGTCTAAGGTTGAGGTTAACCATCTTGGTTTCCCTCTAACTCCTTAGAAGTGATAGGGTCACTTTTCAATTTACCCTAGGTGTTTGATGTAAGAGCATCCAACAGTGTAAGGCAATCTTGCATCACCCAATTTTTTTTCTTTATTTTCTTTAGTTGTCTTGAGTCCCATGATGGCACTTAAGGGGTGTAAGACAATCAATTATAAAAAATAGCAAAAAATAGGAACTTACTATTTTTAGTAAGTCGGCCTAAATAGGCTTGTATGTACTTGAAAATTTACCCCAAGGAGCAAAACTGAAAAACATTTCCAGCTGCAAAAGAATCACCTCAATACCCTGCATGGTTTGGGAGAAATTAAAGTTTTTGTCATGAGAAATTTCTTCAATGCAGCTTCAAATTCAGATATAAAACTTTAGAGGCCCCGAAACAACTCAAAAAGTGGATGAACCAACCTATGGTGGATTTAGATGTTGTAGATCTCTTAGAGGGCTTTCCAATGATATGAATAATAGTGAATCAGACACCCAGATCAAAAGTTATGGCCTCGCGAAGTTGCCACTCTAAAAAGTGAATTTCATTAAAATTTCTTCCTAGGCCAGAAATCAAACGGCGGGACTTTTTGCGCCAAAACAAAAGGGAAAGTTGCACTTTCTAGAACATTCTAGGGAAGTTATTTAGTAAAATAAAAAAGGGATATGAGGGGGTTGTAGAAGGTGGCTCCATTAGTGCAGATTGTGGCTCTGAATAGTATGTTTTGTTTTTCAGAGTTGATTTTGTTGTAATGAATCGAGCCCATGAGGCTGTAGAATGTAAGCTTTGAATTTGTAATTTTATTTTCTGAAAATAATTGAAAGTGAGTTATTTTTCTATCTCGCATCTTTTGTGATGGTATCTTTTGTTGTAATTTGTGTGGGTTTTAGGCGGTGTGGCCCTCATCACCAAATTCAAACTTTTAGACTCAAAGATATGGTAAGAGAGAAGTTACAACAGATCACCAGAAGTTATTAGAGTTTTATACAAACCCTAATACTAGGACTAATATGCCACCTTGGGTGTATGAGTGCCAGTACAGCACTTTTTCCAAATTTCAGTAGGTTCACATCAGTCACTGTGAGATTCTAGTTCCTACCTAGAAAACCTAGTCTGGGACTAAATCACCCAGTCTAGTGAATGAGTCCCAATGAACTCCAAACAACAAAATTTTAGGTTTTAAGAGCTTGTTTTGAACACATATTTCTTCCAAGTACCTATTTGTTTCATTCTCTTTTATCAGTATGATTTCAAGTTCTTAATTTTCTAGGTTTCATAGCTAGACTGGCATAATTATTTACATTTCCTTCTTTCCAAGCCTTTGATTGGTGGTGAACCCCATTTGTCTTTAATCACACCCTAGGATACCCCTCTAACATATCTCTTTCCCTCATTCCATCCTTGGATTGAGATATCTAGAGTCTCCTTGAATGAAATTTGAGGAAATAGGTGGAGGAACCCTAATCCCACCTTTGTGTTCCATCTCCCAAAAGATAGGAAAACTATTTCCAAGGTTTCATTTTGGTGAACCTGGCCTTTGGACACCTTATTTTCTGATTTGGAGTGCGTCATAGTTTTAGATCTAGCTTACATTAACTTTGCATTAGGTCTTGCATTAGTTAATGTGCATCTAGGGTTTCTAAATCTTGCATTAGTGAAAGCATATATAGGTTGCATTTTTGCATCTTACATCATTAAATTTCACTAAAAACCTATAATTGCAAATAGTAGAATCAACATACAAGTTAGAAACCTTAAAATGAACTTAGAATTTGCTGAATTTGGTTTAAAACCCCTAATTGGGACTATATGCCAAATTCTTAAAAACATACAATGTAGGTAATGTTCACAAGCAATATTCTCCCTATTTTTATAAATGAATCATGAATATCAGAGACATTAAAAGTAACTTTAAACTGCTCGTGAATGATTTTTTTAGAAAGGTATTTGATTGAATCATAATTTTCCAAGGATCGTTGCTTATCAATGGGTAATAGAGTCACAATTTATCAAAAGAAAGATCAATGAGATGAAGTACACAAGAATATACTTAAGCATAAAATGCATCTAATAAGAGGTATCAAATAAAGAACCACACTTATTCATCCAAAACTATACTACAAAAGTCCATGTGCAACATAGAAAGTATTATTACCAGTCTTGTAATTGTTTAGAATTGTTGTTATAACTATCAAATCCACCAAGTACAAACTTATACCAACAAATGTGGCATGAAGAAACCTTAAATAAGAATTATAAGTTCTCATAAAAATACACAAAGAACCTTGGAGACATTAAGTCACTAATACCATTTATAATAATTCAACCCTGACCTACTTCAAACCCTCATTGATCGTCTAACTATAAGAGTTGATATATAATACTCTACACCATGCAAGATTTGGCTAAAGATTATAGCCACCCAAGATCTAAGAACTTCATGAAAGCACAAGAGAGATCAACTATGAAAGAATAATGCTATTCTATCAAAGGATACAAATAATAGCAATTGTTTTATGTTTACACATGAGACCACCTAGTTATATAGCTAAGGTGAGACATGTTGGCATATTGGTGTCATTGATGTCAAAAAGGGGAAATCATGCAAGGGAAATTATTGGCATGATGAAAGAGGATCAGAGGTGAGATGGACCTGATCTAGTAAATAAGGATGTTGGCATTAATGTAAATAATGTCATTAAAGTCAAAAAGGAGATTAGAGGTAAGAGGAATTGATCCTAAATGGAAAATTATTTGGCATAATGACAAAAGGTGTCATTAATGCAAAAAGGTAGTTCAATGGTGTACCTGGATGTTATGGAGATGCAGTGGATTTGGTTTTGGAAGTTATGGTATAGGATGTAGGTGAAAGGGGCATGTTTTGCAAATGTTACAAAGTGGCTCAATTGGTTGCAATACTATCATACAATATTGACATATAGTTGCAAGAGGTTCTTCTAGGAGTTTGAAGGATTATCTATGGAAAAATTCGATATGGCTTTTTTGAGATCACATTCCAGAGATGCCCTCTGTAGGTCTAGAAGTTGAAGTATGTGCCCATAAATGAATTATGTTTCCTCTCGAACAGAATTAGGGTTTTATAGTTAAACCCTAAGTGTTACAGTCATGGTGCCTTAATAGATTTTCTATTTCATCATTGACTGTGTATCAATGGTTGCAGGTTTCTTAAGTTATTACTTAAGCCATTGAGTTTGTTGGGTGACCGACCCTCTTTTACCTAGACTATTAGTTATCTTTTCCTTGGTTGTGGTGATAGAATTCCGGTGGTGCCTTGCTGGTTGGTGGTGGTATTTTTGGAAGTACTCATAACTCCTATTTGGGTATGTGCAGGTTAATGGTGGGCCAAAAAGTGGCAATGAGGAAAAAAACACGTCTTTCATCGACCGAGAAAACGCGAAAAGAACATGTTGACTTTTTGTAGGCTCGGGTGTCACCATACCAAACACCAAAGCTACTTTTACACATCGGATATCCAATTTGTAAAAAGTATATATTAAACACTTCTGTCTCTTTTTTGAACTCATTCGACTGAGAAGAACTCGTGGGCGCACTATTCATCCATTTTTCGCGTAACGAATATCTGATATAGGCTAAATTCAATTTGGAAAGGTAAGTTTATTTATTTTCATTTGATTTGATTCAATTTTGATTTAGATTTGAATAATTTCATATGGTTTTTGTTGATTTTTTTTAAAAATAGGGTTTTTGATTGAGTTTAGAATAGATTTTGATAAAAAAATGAATGTTTTTTGTGGATTTTTTTTCACAATAGGGTTTTTGATTGAATTTTTATGAAAAAATTGAATTGAGAATGGATTTTGATAAAAATGAATGTTTTTTGTGGATTTTTTTTCAAAATAGGGTTTTTGATTGAATTTTTATGAAACAATTGAGTTCAAAATAGATTTTGATAAAAAATGAATGTTTTTAATGGATTTTGATTTAAAAATAGTGTTTCATTTATATTGTCTAATTTTAGATTAATTATTTTTTAACTTTAATCAGGCATTATGGCTGCCGAGAATGAAAATGCACAAATTCCACCAGTTGAAAATGAAAATCCACCAGCTGAGAATCAAAATGCAGAAATTCCAAATGCTCCACCACCTCCGCAGCCATCAATTGAACAGTTAATTCATGAAAAATTGGAGCAATTGAGGGGCATTTGTGATGTTTATAGGAAAATCCCTCGATTATCCCATATGTCAACCACATTGACAGGAATAATTACAAATGTAGAAACCCTCTCCACCCAACATAATGCATTTCATTCATGGTGAGAAACCATGAGGCAATATTATGCATGTGGAATGTATTATGATGATGTGAAAGATCTCCAAATAACAAAAGCCCAAATAGCCTCTTTATTTATTAACCCCATCAATGGTTTGCTAGTTAATGTTAACAAGCCAAAACTTTCTATAAAATGGTGCACGCATAGGGGCATAGTAGATAACTTTTGGGATCATTGGTGTATGGTTTTTGATAGACCACCCAACAATAATCTTGATGTACCTTTTTACTTTATTAAAAACTTATATGCTGAGTTTTTGTTAGGGCATCATGTCAATTACTTTGACATTAAACCCTTCCAGGGCATTGGTAGAGGTACGCCTCAGGATAGGCCAGAGGCAGCTAGAGTAGTTAGGTGCCCACATGTTACCTGTCCTCCCCTTCCTCCACCATCTCTAGTACAACATCCAGATATTACGGAGGATGCAACCACACAAACTATCCAGGCCATTCACTCTTTGAGTGGTCTTTTGGTTTCCCATGCTTCTTCAGTAGCTCAGCCACAGTCTGGTGATCTTGGCGATGGATCCAGTGATGCTGCATCATCCTCCTTGGGTCCACATATTTTTGTGCCACATATTTGCAATACGTGTCAGGTAATATGTTTGGGTCCTATTGTACAACCCCCTGAGCATCCATTAGACACTTCTAATTATGACATCCAGGATGTGGAGATTATAGCAGATCACATGCAAGGGAGTGGAGCACACCCTACAGAGTCCTCTTCTGCTAGAGAGGCAGACATTGGAGTAGTTACACAGGTAACATTTAAGGTGTAAATTCATAACTTGCATTTTTTAAAAAATGAATATTAATAAGAGATAGTATCAAGTACTAATATTTATTTACATGGTCTATTTAATAGTTA